>JAPKLW010003424.1:0-11402 GCA_026898455.1 Plectranthus barbatus
GATTCATCAAACACGACATTCCAAGTACAAAATCCAATTCATGCACGGAAATGATACAAAAATGATCTAAACTCTACACAATCAGTCAAAGAACAATAAGATAAGTTGGTGAAAATCCTAACTTATCACACACTCAGCAGTACCAAGGAGGAATGCTGAGCATTATATTTCAAATGCTAGAATAGCATATCCTTCCTTCACTAAGGGCAAGCAGGTAGCATACCATGCTGTAAGGCTATAGTACCCTAAATACACACCACATAGGAAGAATACGTATGTGAGGCTCGAGTCCAATCAATTTCCATTTCAAAGGACTAGGAAGGCTAAGCACACAACTCCACCTAGATCTAATCATGCAAAGCATGCTTATCCAAAGGTTGAGAAAGGTGTGAAGGGTGATAACAAGAAGAAAGTCTTAAAAATCACCAAGATGTGGGTTCCAAAAGGAACCATGATCCACGCTAATCCTGTAGGACCCGATGCTAAGCGGGGTACCTAAATCAACGTGTTGATTGTTTTGCAGGAACAAGATCCAGGAGCTAAGACATCAAGTATGTCAAATGAGAGGATCCTAGATAGTGGCTGTTCAATACACATGACGGGGGATGAAGAGTTGTTCTCAGATATTCAAAGAGTCTACGGCCCCACAATCATGTTTGGCGACAACAGCAAAGGCAGAGTGATTGGGAGAGGATGCATAGAGCGAAATGGACTAAAGATTATCAATGTTGCGCTCGTCTCCAAACTCAAACACAACCTGCTAAGCATAATACAGCTATGTGAAAATGGGTACACCGTTTCTTTCGTTAATACTATTTGTTCAATTGCTGACAATGCTACAGGTGAAGTAAAGCTTAGAGGCATCCGCAAGGGTGGCCTATATATTGTTGATTGGCAAAGTGGCCAGCAACATTCTTGTTTTGTAGCATTGAAAAGGGAAGAAACCAATTGGCTATGGCATAAGAGGTTGACCCACCTGAATTTCAAGACCATCAACCACCTAGCCAAGCACAAGCTTGTTGAGGGATTGCCTGCTGAGACTTTCCGAAAGGAAGGTGTGTGCAAAGCTTGCCAGCAAGAGAAGCAGACCAAGGCATCCTTCAGATCAAACCCGGAGAAGGCCACTTTAGAGAGAATCCTAGAGCTCTTGCACATGTATTTATTTGGCCCAGTCACTCCAGCCACTGTAAGTAAAAATGTTTATACACTTGTGGTTGTTGATGACTTTTCCAGGTATACATGGGTTCGTTTGCTGAGAACCAAAGACGAAGTCAAGCTCATTCTACCAGAGCTAATCCTTAAAGAACATAATAGCAAAGAGATTACCGTTAAGAGGATTAGATCTGATAACGGGACTGAATTTTGCAATGGGATTTTGATGGATTTTTGCGCCAAAGCTGGTATCGGGCATGGAAAAACCACTGCTAGGACCCCCCAGCAGAATGGTCTAGCAAAGAGAAGGAATAGGACCTTGAAGGAAGCAGTGCGGTCAATGCTAGCCGATTCCAGGCTAAGTGGAAAGTATTGGGGCAAAGCATTCATGACAGCTTGCTATACACAAAATAGGAGCGCAATGAATGGCAGATTCAATAAGACTCCTTATGAAGTGCACAATGGTCGTAAGTCTTCTATTACTCATTTTCGTGCTTTCGGTTCGACATGTTATATTCATAACAATGGGAAGTCGAAGCTTAACACTCTTTCGCCTAATTCTGATGAAGGTGTGTTCGTGGGATATGGACACTCATCTTACAAAGGCTAAAGAGTGTTAAACAAGACGACTCAAGTTGTGGAAATAACATGCAATGTTATTTTTGATGAGTCTACCTTAGTGCGCAGAGTTATAAGAGAGAAAGAGGATAGTAATCATGAGACAAATGATGTCTATGGTCAATCGATCTTGAATTCTTTCGAAAATATGAAGATTGACCCGACTAAGTCTGTGAGTGATTGTAATCCAACACAAACGCACTCAGTAGGTGACCTGACTGCTGACAAGGCCGATGATGCGAATGATCATGCTGAGGCCACCCCACCAATTTAACTTAATGATAATTTGGATATTTTGGGATCCATTGATGGAAGAGATGAAGAAATCCCAGATCCAGCAGGAGACGCCAAAGGAGGTTTAGGTGTTGCTGAAGACATTGCCAAAGAAGATGCTGAGCATTTGGATGCTGAAGTTCCCGCTGCTGAGATTCCAGATGCTGAAGTCCAGAATGCTGAGATTCCTGTTGTTGAGATGCCGAATGCTGAGGTACCAGATGCTGAACCCCAGGTGATTGCTAAGGAAAATGTTCTAGCAGAGAACAATTCAGCAGGCGAAGCTAGCAATGCAACCCCAGCAACTAGCAATCCAAGACCGAGATGGCTACGAGATCACCCCCTAGATGCTGTGATTAATGATGTCAATGATCCATTTCGGACGCAGCAAGGCAATGATATGTTAGCATGCTATATTTCCCATGAAGAGCCGACGAAAGTTGAAGAAGCTCTAAAATCTCCAGATTGGGTGAATGCTATGCAAGAGGAGCTTGGTGAATTCACGCGCAATCATGTTTGGGATTTAGTGGATAGACCCGAATATCAAAGCACCTTTGGGATGAAATGGGTTTTCAAGAACAAGAAAGATGAGTCAGGACATGTCGTCCGAAATAAAGCTCATCTCGTAGCAAAGGGCTATAGACAATGTGAAGGAATAGATTACGTTGAGACGTTTGCTCCAGTAGCTCGATTGAAAGCAATAAGGTTATTCCTCACATATGCTGCAAATCATGAGTTCTCCGTGATGCAGATGGACGTGAAGAGTGCCTTTCTGAATGGTGATCTCAAGAAAGAGGTCTATATTGAGCAACCACCAGGCTTCGAACAAGAAAATCAAGTTTACAGGCTAAGGAAAGCCTTATATGGTTTGAAGCAAGCACCGAGGGCATGGTATGGAACATTGTCAAAGTTCTTGCTAGGCAATTGTTTCAAGAAAGGGAAAATCGATCAGACTCTCTTTCGCATCAAGGATGAAGGAAGTATCTTACTTGTGCAGATATATGTCGATGACATTATCTTTGGATCTAAGAATCAACTCTTATGTGATAAGTTTTCAGAGCTGATGCAATGTAACTTCCAAATGAGCATGATGGGAAAGATGTCCTACTTTCTCGGATTGCAAGTCCAGCAATCAAGTGATGGAATCTTCATTCACCAGAGGAAGTACACTCGCGATCTGATTGCTAAGTATTGTCCAGAAAAACGAAGAGCTTAAGGATTCCAATAAGCACAAGCTGCCAAATAAGCCTCGATGAAGGAGGAGAACCAGTGAATCCTACATTATATAGCGGTATCATCGGATCCTTGCTTTACTTAACAGCTAGCAGACTCGATATTTCTTATTCTGTTGGTGTATGCACGAGATATCAAACAAATCCAAAGAAGTCATATTTGGATGTTGCTAAGAGGATTATCCGATACCTCAAGTGTATCGAGGGTCTAGGAATTTGGTACCTAAGGTCTGATGGGCTAGCACTTAGTGGATATTCCGATTCAGACTTTGGAGGGTGCAAGATTGATCGGAAGAGCACCAGCGGGACATGCCAATTCCTTGGACTTAAGTTGATTAGTTGGTTTAGCAAGAAGCAACACTCTGTGGTTACGTCTACAACTGATGTAGAATATGTAGCAGCCGCAAGTTGTTGTGCGCAAATCTTGTGGATTCGACAACAATTGCAAGTTTATGATAATCCTCCTGAATGTGTGACGATCTACTGCGAAAGCAATAGTGCTATATGCATAACGAAGAACCCTGTTCATCATTCAAGGACGAAGCATATTGATATTCGACACCATTTTATTCGAGATCATCAAGAGAACAAGGATATTGATGTTCAATATATATGCACTGAAGATCAGCTAGCAGATATCTTCACGAAGCCGCTTGCTGAAGCCCGATTCAAAGAGTTATGTTTAAAGTTAGGCCTCATGGAGCTAGAAGATGCTGTGGATGAATGGGTTTGCGCAAGAAAAGAATCGGGAGCTCGTGCAAACCTCGCGAAAAACCCTAGGGTTTTCTGCGTTCTGGCCGCACGCCCAGCTCCGTCGCCGCCCCAGCCAGCGTTGCCAGCCACCCGAGCCACTGCCGCCAACACCTGCTCCGCCTGCCAACGTCGACCAAGGGGGGAGATGCGTCGCCGGTGCGCGTGCAGGGATGCGTAGGCCTGCTGCGCGCGCGCGTGTGGAACCAAGGGTTCTGCCACATCGCACGTACCCTGGCCGCACGCTGCCGTCTCGGTCGCCTGCGTTGCCGTTTCTTGCGCCGTCGACCTTGCCCGGAGCCGCCGCACTTAGCCTTGGCCAGCTATGGGCCGCGCAGCCCTTGCCTGCATGCGCGAGCACTACGCGTGGCTGCGCTGCCGCCGTGGCCCCGCCATGCCGTCGCCACGCCTGACCGTCGTGCATGGCCATGATGTCGTGCCGGCGCTGTCATGCGTTCTGGTGTGGCCCTTCGTTCTTCATGTTCTTCGTTCTTCGTGTTCTTCGCGTTCTTCGTTTTTCGTTTTACAGATTTAATTTTTAAAATAAAAGATTACATGGAATAATCCTAATTACAATCTAAAAATCTAAATCTAACCACAGATTTATCTCGTGGGTGAATAACGAATCCATATGAAAGGGCGGATCAACCCGAGAACCACGAGGACGAAAAATCATACAATCCAAAACCCATGCATACATTCAATAATAATTATCATGGAATTCATAGGCAACATTATTTTTTTGATAGAGCTAATTAATTCAACCTGACTCTGATACCAATTGAAGGGATTCGTGAACTGAACCATGAAGTCCGTTTGCCAAGGATCGTTAATTGGAATATCAAAATAAATTGCTATGCCTATGATTAATCCAAGCATGCTCCTATTGAATATGCATAAGGGGGTTTATGCGGAATACCTGGATTGCGAAACCCTGAAGAACGAGTGCGCGGAGATTCCTCTTGATCTTTACCACGCACAAAGATTTAATTCCTAACAGATTGAGGAAATAAATCTTATGAAAATAAAATAATTATTTTCGAAAAACAAGGAGAGAGAGAGAAGAAAAATCCTCCTGATCTGATCTTCTGATCTGTATCCAACCTCAATCTGAATATATGGTGAAGATTCCCTTCAGATTCCTTGTCCGGTTGAGAAGCAGAATTTCCTTCTCGTTCTTAGATCTAGTCGATCACCACAGCTCCCAAAATCTTGTTTGCTGTGTGCAACTTATGATCTTGTGGTGTGTTGAGATCTGAGGAACTGAGGCCTATTTATAGGAAAATACTGGACTCCTATTGGGCTTGAGTTTCATGGGCCAGACCAGGGACCAGAATGCAAATAACAAATAAGGCCTATCAATTAATTAATTCTCATATTTAACCCATAATATAATTAATTAATTAATATTGATTCATTCCACCATAGAATCAATATTGTCCTACTTATTGGCTACCACGTTTTAAGGTACGGGTTGCATGGGCTCGGTATATCCCCACATTTAAGGTTACAGACATTCGTTAATTAATTTAAGCTCTGACAAGCTATTTAATTAATTAACATCTTATATTCCTGAATCAATCCACTCAAACCTTTTGACTTAGGCTTGAGCTTAATCAGCCTGCAGGACTTTAGCATAACGAACCTTTTGAGCTGTTCAGGGAATGTCACCATTGTTGGGAAATTATTCCTAAAATCTCCCTTAGGACCTATGTGTAAAAGGTTTTGTTGGATCAAACCTTAATAGTTGGTCGATCATTTCCTGAACTCTAAATAGTCTAGCATACTCTGTAAAGTCCTATATAGGTTTTATATTGAGTTGTAATAGACTAGTGTGCTAGAAGAATTCCTAGCAGTCACGTAGAAGATGATGTTTGCTAAAAGAAATTGAACAATCAGATATTAGCATCCATCAACAACCAACAAACTGAAGCGAGCGAGCAAAAGGATAAAAGAGTCTTCAGCTGCTAAACTCGGAACCTAGCAGAGCAATATACAGGATGCTGAAGTCTCGTTGCCGTTCTGACAAAAAGCTCACACAAAGGACGAGACTTTCCCGAAGTAGTTAGGAAAGTACAAGTCAAAGACAAAAGCGACTGTCACAGACCAAACACTCTCGGATCAAGGAGCCGTTGAGTCTAACGGATATGGAGATTCAAAGTTTGAATCTCCATCTATAAATGACAAGTCCGAAAGTGGAGACAACTACTGCTTCTATCACTACCGACATTCGCAAACTACACAAGTGTGAGAATCCTTTGAAAAAGCGAACAAGTGAAAAGTAGTCAGTTGAGAGCTCGTGATAAAAAGTGCATTCAAAGCTTTCAACAACCTAGAGTGTCCCTTCATTGAATATCCGACACTCATCCTTGAAGATTCTTGAACTTCTGTTAAGAATCTTCAATCATTGGGATAACTTCCTTCCTAGGAAGATCCAACAGTCACTCTTGAAAAAGATTGACTCCTACGGGTTTTAGCCGCACATTTATTGAGTTCAGAGGCAAACTATAAAAGTCTCATTAGCGAAGGACAAGTTTTACGAAGGTGTGCCCTTGACTTGACCGGAGCTGTGATTGGAGAAGTGCAAAGTAACGGAGGATAGCTGTGCTGTGGCCGGTTCGAAAGTTTGCCACCTACCGCAAGAGTTGGCGAATCCTTTTACTATTGTATACTTTTCTAGTGAAACACTTAGCATATTGGCTAAGGAGTGGACATAGATCTATTTGGATCGAACCACTATAAAAATCCTGTGTTCATTTACTGTTTTATTATTTACTGTTCAAGTCGATTTGAAACCTAGCAACAGAGTTGCTAGCGTATATCTGAAAACATATTTAAATAATAACTTGAGCTAAGAAACATCCTGAAAACAACGTGAAGTGTAGGAGATGTTTATTTATTCCACTGCATCTCGTGTTAAGATATAATCACGACGACTCTGTTATTTAGGGACCAACAAGTGGTATCAGATCAGGAGGTTGAAAAACTGACTGCTTCTGAGTCGCTTCTGACCAGATCTGTATCTTCCTTGCACTTTTACTTGTTTATCTGTGTCTAGCTCAGGAGACTAGAAGTTGAATCATTCCCTTGGGAAGTACAACAGGGAGAACTTCACAACATGGAAAAAGATGGCCTTAATACAGTTTCAGTGCATACACCAAGAGATGGTTGAGGTACTTAAAAGAGGTCCTATTAAGATTATGAAAGCTAACACTTTTGTAGGACTCGTACCCGAACCTGCTGAAGGAGATCAACCTAGACCTCCGAGGCCACCGAGACCCCAAATGGTTGAAAAACCTTTTGAGGAATATACCATGAAGACAAGAAGAGAGCTCAGCTGGAGCATGTTGCAAAAAAGCTAATACTTGATTCTTTACCTAAGCTGATGGCAGAAAAGGCCTTAGAATTTGATACAGCTAAAGAAATGTGGACGTATGTGTGCGAGTCATCTCAGGAGACGGACCAGATGAAGCGCAACAAACTGCAGGTAGCTGTTGACAAATATGAATCCTTTTCTATGAATGCAGGAGAATCCATACAAACTATGGAAGAATGCTTTAATACCATCGTTGGAGAACTGAATAATCTTGGTAAGAAATATGAAAATGGGGAAATGAATCATAAAATTATTTCTAAACTATACCCCAGAGACGACTGGTTCGTCAAAATGACCAGTCTGAGTGAAAAAGACCTCAGCAAAATGACAACATCGGAGGTATTTGCTCAGCTAAAATCTCATGAATTCATAATACAACAGTAAAAAAGGAATGAAACTGTAGTAGCACAATCCACTGCTAGCTCAGATGATTTAGCATATTTTGCCAAAAAGGATTTCAACAAGTTTAAACTAAAGAAATCCTATCATAATCAAGAAAGATTTGTTCCTGTAACACAAACAAAAGAGGTTGCTACAACCTCAGACTCTCAGCCTACTGATCTCAAGATCAGTGAACTAGAAGAACAGATGAAAAAGCTTCTAAAGATTTTGATGGAAGCTAAGGCTGAAAAAGAAACAAAGGAAGCTCAGCAGTCACCTTCTCATGCCCGCTCAGCAGAGCGAAAGCCTAGGACTTGTTTCGAGTGTGGATCTCCTGACCACTTGAAACATGATTGTCCGAAAGTCAGCAAAGAGGAGAGGGAGCGTTTGATGCAGAGATTTGAAAGACGTGCAGGCAATGCAGTCAAGAGAGCGCTCCTGAGCAGGACAGAAACTCAGGATATTCCTGAAAACGATGAAGAGTACTATCTATCTTCAGAAGAGGAGGATGAAGAGGCCATGAAAGTTCTAATGGCAGACATCGTGGAGGATCAGTTTGCTGACGCAGACGCTGATCAGGATGCTGAAACGGCTCTAGCAGCCGAGAACAACAAGGTAATTTCAGTAAGCATTCCTAACTTTGCAACTTTTGATGAATGCGAGGATCTCACCTTAGACTCTGAGGAAGACTATCTCACGAAGCTAAGTGAAGAATTCTCCAAGATGTATGGAATCAAAAATATCATTATAAGTGAGAACACCTCACTAAAGTTGGAAATTTCAAATTTGACCGAGGAAGTCGAAAGACTAAGGTCTGCAGGTGAGGAACTTTCTAAAATGAAAGCTAAATTTTCAAAACTTTCTGAAAATTTTAAAATTCTTGAAAAAGAAAACATTTTGCTGAAAAACAAACCAAAAGAAAATTGCATTTGTACATACACGACCAATAAAGCTGTTTTGAATACTGCAATTAGCCAACAAAAGCACCACAAGGATAGAGACGATGTTGGTTTTGATCATAATGATAAAGGAGAATCTTCTAAGCAGAAGACTATACAGTTTGTCTGTGCTGGAAAATTCATCTTTGAAGAAAAATTGAAAGAAAAGGCATTTGCTGAAACATCCATTGCTAAGCAGACTAAGGGTATAATGCAGAGTGAATCTGCTAAACCTCAACAGAATACTAGAATGTCTGCTAAGGAACCTCAGCAGAGGTACGTTAAATCTCAGCAGAATGCTAGAATGTCTGCTAAGGAACCTCAGCAGAGGTACGTTAAATCTCAGCATAATGCTAGAATGTCTGCTAGGGAACCTCAACAGAGGAATGCTAAATCTCAGCAGAATACTAGAGTATCTGCTAAGCAACCATGGTCAGCAGAGTCTAGAAAATTTGCCGAGCAGTATGTATCTACTGCCAGTACAGCAAAATCTTCATTTCATAAAGGCAAACATGTTCATTACAATGCTAACAAACCTTCATATAATACATACACACCACATAGGCGGATCACCTATGTGAGGCCTGAGTCCAAACCAAATTCTTTCAAAAGGACAGTGAAGGCTCGACACACTACCACACCTCATCCTCAATCTAAGTATGTAAGATTTACTTATCCTAAGGTTGAGAAAGGTATAAAGAGTGATGTCAAGAAGAAAATTTTGAAGATCACGCGAATGTGGGTTCCAAAAGGAACAATGACACTTGCTAATCCTGCAGGACCCGATACTGAACGGGTACCTAAATAAATCTCTTAATTTTTGCTAAAACAGGACCTAAGAGCCAAGGCATCAAGATCGCCAGATGAATGGATCCTTGATAGCGGCTGCTCTGGATACATGACTGGAAGAGCAGACCTATTCTCAGAAATACAAAGCGTTTATGGATCCTCAGTTGTTTTTGGTGATAAAAACAGAGGAAGAGTCATTGGTAGAGGATGTGTAGAACAAAATGGAATTCGAATTGTTAATGCTGCTCTCGTTTCGAACCTTAAACACAATTTGATGAGCATCAGCCAACTATGTGAAAATGGATATAATGTTTATTTTATTAACTCTGGCTGTGATATTGTTGATAAAGTTACAGGAGAAGTGAAGCTTAGAGGCATTCGCAAGGGTGGCCTATACGTGGTCGATTGGCAGAGTGGCCAACAGGACTCGTGCTTCATGGCATTTAACAAAGAAGAAACCAATTGGCTGTGGCATAAAAGATTGAACCACTTTGCCGTACCCATGTGGGAACTGCTGGACACTTCGCCGCACCCTCTGAAAGACGAAGGACGCCAAGTCGACCTCCGCCTGATCGTCAATCGCCATCATGGCTTTCCAGATCTCGCGAGAGAAAATCATATCATCAGGATTCTCTCCGAAGATCATGCCACAGACGATTTCGAACAGGACCTTATACCGAGGTTGCAAGTGATATGCTGAGGGAGTTGGAGAGAAATCAATTTCAGGAGTTGCTCTCCATTTCATCCAGGACGTCCACTCAGGGGCTATCTCATTGTTGTGATAATCCATGATAGGAATCGGACCTCTCGGTAGACTGAATTCTAAGGCAAAAGTGTCAACCGTCCATCTCTCTAATTGGTTCCTGAAGATACCAACTATGGAGTCTCCCATGGGTACACTCGATCATACGAAGTGCTGAAGAAGTTCTCTGTGGAACATATGAGGAGTAAGGGACACAAATCTGCCCACACCACTGGCATGGAGCCTTGACATAATCCCCTCTGCCACATGGTACTCTGCTTCGTATTCTTCATATAGACCAGAATCACAGAGGATTCTGTGTCGCGGAACGAAGAGTGTATGGGGTGGTTCCATACTTTTTCAAGGGAAGGATTTTTTTTGAGAGAATGAGAAGAAATGCAAAGATCGCAAGAAGTCGTATCAAACGAATCGCATGCACTTCCTATTTATAGAGATACTTATGGTTACTGCTCATCTCGGAATTCGAACGGTTGCCTTGAGGAGAAAAGTAATCTCTTTAAGTGAAGGTCAAATCGGAAGTGATTACGATCTTATATGAAAGGCTATGCACTAGTATGAATTTTATATGTTGCAATATGGCGCTATGTTGGAATACGCAGTAGTTCCTGATTAATCCTACTAATTCTGGCTGCTGACGATCTCAAATCAGACGCGGGAGATTGCTTTTCATAAAGAGATACATTTAATGTGTACAAATGTCGGCGACAACTTAGGTTGTGCCACGTCACAAGCACTCAAGTTTCGGAGGACGTGCTTGGTCACACGATCTGACTACCTTCCCCAGTCGTTGATTGAAATTAAAACCTCTGTCTCTCGTATTCCGAAATCTCCTAAACACTAGTCTGATTTCAAACCTCTGTCACTTTTCTGAAACCCTTTGCCCTCATCCTTGCAAAACCCTCTCAAAATTCCGCAAGCTCACTTAAATACCCAACCATGGCCTCGAACCAAAACTCTCCAACCTCTCCAAATCAAGAGTCAAACCGTTCTTCTGATACAGAATCACCGCCAACAGGAAACTCCGAAACACTCCAATTTTAACAATCCACATTCATCTATCCATCCTCTGCATGTTCACCCCTACATGTACGACATGCACCCGGTTTTACTGGGATTGAGAAGAAGGAAGA
>JAPKLW010003424.1:16402-42222 GCA_026898455.1 Plectranthus barbatus
ACGGGTTTTAGCCGCACATTTATTGAGTTCAGAGGCAAACTATAAAAATCTCAATAGCGAAGGACAAGTTTTACGAAGGTGTGCCCTTGACTTGACCGGAGCTGTGATTGGAGAAGTGCAAAGTAACGGAGGATAGTTGTGCTGTGGCCGGTTCAAAAGTTCGCCACCTATCGCAAGAGTTGGCGAATCCTTGTACTGTTGTATACTTTTCTAGTGAAACACTTAGAATATTGTCTAAGGAGTGGACGTAGATCTATTTGGATCGAACCACTATAAAAATCCTGTGTTCATTTACTGTTTTATTATTTACTGTTCAAGTCGATTTGAAACCTAGCAACAGAGTTGCTAGCGTATATCTGAAAACATATTTAAATAATAACTTGAGCTAAGAAACATCCTAAAAACAACATGAAGTGTAGGAGACGTTTATTTATTCCGCTGCATCTCGTGTTAAGATATAATCACGACAACTCTGGTATTTAGGGACCAACAACCATCCTATACTGGGTGTGGTTACCTAGTTCCAGTACCAGACAGTCATACACAAACTGCTATTACCCAAGATACAAATATACAAGCTCAACTAGAGCCTTTCACTGCAACTCAAAGTAATACACAATCTGCATATACTTTTGTACCTTCATTTAGGCTTAGGATCTCATCAAGCCATAGAGATCTAGATTCTTTTAATGTCAGATAAAAGAATCGATCTCGACTTAGGTCCTTATCAATGTGTGCCCCACACCAGCATACCAAGCCATCCAAGATAAGATGCTTATTACTGCGTATGCTGCAGCCTACACCGACAGTTTATCTTGAAACTGTCTAAGCTGTGATAACCATTTATATCTCGCTAGGTCAAACGATCCATACGATCTTCCGTGATCTTCTACACACCGTATGATCTTCCTATCGACGAGAGAAGAGGATAATTGCATTTGCGACACATGTTTGTTAATTCAGACATGAGATGAACATACAACATTTATGATTCCCGGTATATTAACCAATCGACCTTGTACATAATATACCAATCATAATGCTTTCAGTATATAAATTCATCACTCGACTCCGTAGCTCTAGAAGCCATATTGTCTTCTCTTCCCGATGCCTTACTCGAAGAAGTCATACAGTTCAACAACGCCAAAGAAGTATGGAGCTACCTTGACATACTCTGCCATGAAACTGATTAAATGAAGCGCAATAAGTTTCACGTGTGTGTCGACAAGTATGAGTCATTCCAGATGCAACCTGGAGAGACCATAAAGGCAATGGAAAAGAGATTCAACGCCATCGTCAGCGAGCTTAAGGCACTGGACATGCCATATTTAAATGCAGATCTTAATGCTAAGATTCTGTCCAAACTTCTAAAGGAGGATTAGTTTGTCTTGACTATTGCATTGAAGGAGAAATACGCCAGCTCACCAAGCTATCAAGCAGAAGACACAAACTACTTCGTAAAGAGGGATTCCAAGTGGAAACCAAAGAAACCCTTCCATACTGACCGCCTAGCTTGTCAATCGAGCTTAGTTCAAGAGAAGACAACAACATCTGGTTCTTAGTCTAAGGAGGAAGAGAGCTCGATTGCCGAGCTTGAAAAAAAATGAGGAGGCTCTCGAAACTCCTCAAAAAGGCAAAAGGAAAGAAGGAAGCATCAGGAGCACATGAACAGAGATTCATCGAGAGAACCCCCAGAGCATGCTTCCAATGTGGCTCATCCAAACATCTCAAGTTCGATTGTCCTTCTATGGACAAGGAGGAAAGGGAAAGACTGATAAAAGTCTTCGAGCGCCGAGCGTCCAAGGCCGTAGCACAAGCCATGCTAACAAGAACAAAGATGCCGAATATTCCCGACCATGATGAGGATTACTCATATGAAGAGGAAGCTAACGAGTTAGCACTTCTAGCGTTCTTAGTCGCAATTGGAGAAGAGGCTTAGGATGACCTTGAAGCTGAAGTGGAGACAACTCTCACTGCTTCAAGTGAGCAGGAAATCACCTAAACCTATTATCATTCAATCAACATATGTTTTTGATGAATATGAGTCATATTGTTCTCACTCATAGGAAATCATGTTACACATTTTATCGCATGAATTTTAGAAGTTTTATGAAATAAAAAATGTCTTAGCTGGTGAAAACATCTCACTAAGATCTCAAGTCTCTGTTTTGATCGAGAAAATTGAAAAATCTAGGTCTAATAGTGAGGAGTTAGAAAATTTAAAGGTAGAACACTCAACATTGCTCATAAATTTTGAAGATTTATAATCGTAGTGTGAATCTTTGAACTCAACCATCCTTGAGCAAGATGACAAACTTTGTTTCTTTAAGAAAGGCTCAAGAGGGCTTGATAAAGTCATGCAAAGCATGCGAGAGCCTTCAGATAAGTCAAGATTAGGATGTGAAGAAAATTTGGATAGTGATAAGCCTGCATCTACAAGTACTAACAGATCTATTGTTTTTGTTAAAGAAAACCTTAGTACATAGTTTAAGTCAAGTAGTCAAGGGGTAGCAATCTGATCACCAGATCATACTAGCAATGCTAAAAGTTGGTTAGCCAACAACCCCAAACTGACAGATCAAAATGAGAAAAATAAGTCCAAGTCTAAAGGTAAGCTGGTCATATAACAAGAACCTAAGTTGGCAAAATCTCATACTGACCGGAAATTAATATGATCTCAGGAGTTGACCAAGCGGTACATTCCTACTACAAGGAAGTTAACTCACTTGGCTTGTTCAGCCAAGCAGATAGTACATTTTGTTAGGAAGCTGAACACCCAACGCGGTCAGTATACCATCCGAGGAACCAAATCTCAAGTACACCTTAAGAGGAGGAATATACTAAGTAGGGGGAACACCTACTTGAGGCCAGAGCCAAATCATGAATTTCATTTAAAGGCTATGAAGGCTAACCGAGTTGGTTCACATTTGTACAACAAGTTGCCATCGAGGTACTCACATTTGGAACACAACTTCCCAGGATGTCAAAAGATGCATAATCTCAAGAGAACTCCACGCATAGTCACACCATCCCAATCCTAAAACATGCAGTATTTCAGAAGAATGGGAAAGGTTTCTGCTAATGACAACAACAAACTCACATCTGTTGTCAAGAACACAAAATTGTGGATCCCAAAAGGGATGATCACACAAGATAATCCTGTAGGACCCGCGGAGACTCGGGGACCTAAATGCTAAATTCTTGTAAATGTAGGAACAATTACGGAAGGAGAATAGTGAATGAATCCTAGACAGCGGATTCTCAACTCACACGACCAAAATCAGAGAATTCTCTTCATAGCTCAATATGATACAAGGACCAACAGTGCTATTTGGTGACAACTCCAAAGAAAGAATAACTAGAAGAGGATGCATCGAGTAGAATGGGTTGAGAGTACTAAACGTATCTCTAGTCACCAATCTGAAGCACAATTTTCTCAGTGTCAGTCAACTAAGCGAAAATGGATATGTTGTCTTTTTCCAGGAAACTAAGTGTTAGATCAGAGACAAGGATACATGAGACATAAAGCTGAGAGGAGTTCACAAAGATGGACTCTATGCAGTAGACTGGCTGAGTGGGTAGACTGGTTTATGCTTTATTGCCACCAGTACCACTGAATAAAACTGGTTGTGGCACAAAATATTAAGCAATTTGAACTTAAAAACAATCAACTATTTTGCTAAGCATGACTTGGTAATTGGTTTACCAAGTGGAGTGTTCAATAAGGAAGTAGTATGAAAGGCCTATAAGCAAGAAAAGAAAACAAAGGCATCATTCAAGAACTAAGCAGCCAGCCCAAGCACTATCCGAGTGCTGGAGTTACTACATATGAACTTGTTTGGTCTTGTAACTCCCCCATTAATAAGCTCGGATTTTAACTCACTTATCCTATTGTTTTCAAGTGTTTTATTTAGTTTTATTGATTTTATTTGTATATTTTTATTATGAGTGCATTTGAGAGGGTATTATGCTTGCCATGGTGTGTTTTTACAGGTTTTAGGCCGAATTCAATGGAAACCCGTACTGAAAGCAGCAAATGTTCAAATAAACAGTAACAAATTCTTCCACGCATGGAATCTAAGATAATGAAGCATAAAACATGAAATATTTTTGAGTTAGCTTTCCAATGCAACTAGAATCGGGTCAATCGAAGTTCGGGAGAGAAAGTTATGACCAAAATTGTGAGACTGCACAGAAGAATTAAAAGGAGGAGAAATGTCTCCGTTTCGACCGATGTGAAGGCCACGTTGATCGATGCAAGGGGATCCGCATCCACCAACGCAAGCTCCGTGTCGACCAAGACAGACCCAGAAAAAGGAATAATCTTGATTTTTATGGTTAAATCATATTTTTGGCCCTAGATCCCAATTGAAGTTCTTGAAGTTTTAAATTATTTTGGAGAGGATTCAACTTTACTTTTTATTGTAAGTTTTATTATGCAATTTAATAATATGTTTCTTCTATTCATCTTGAGTGGCTAGAAACCCTAGCGGGTTCTAGGGCTATGTGTAATTAATCATGTTTGCATTTTAGATTAATCAACTTGAATTTGCATGGTTTCAATTCTTGATTTAATTGTTAGAACTTAGAATTGAAGATAGATCGAGAGATGAATTTGATTCTATGTTCATCATTGTTAATCGAAAGACCGAGAGAAGAAGATTAATAATAGGAAGAGGAATTGAATACAATTGGTTTTCTGTATCAAAAGGAAGATAATTGATTGTAGAGATTAAATATTATGTTTTTATTGTGGTTAATTATTATTGCGTTCTTGAGGTCAACCAAGCATATACAGTCACATGATAGTAACCTAGGTTAAAATTGCCCAACCAAGGAATTTTAATATTTTATTTGATTTCCCACCATTGTAGAGTTGATTGATTTGACATGTATTCTGATTTATTACTTGCCCTAGAATCTGTGTTCTTTAATTTGCTTTTAAAACCCTTTAAATTCAATCTTGTCATCTTTCAATTTCAAAACCAAAACCTAATTTTCTGTCTACTCAAACAATAAATCTGAAAACTATAGTTAGTATATGGGATGTTTTCGTTGCACAATTTCTCTGGGTTCGACTACCTTTGGGTATTTATAAATTTATTTGCCACTTTGTTTGCAATTAATATGCGAATTTGGCAGTGATCAAATTGGCGCCGTTGTCGGGGGATTTGTTAGATTTCATCTTGTTACTAATTTGTTTAAAGATTAATTAGATTGAGTTTTTATTTTTATTCTATTTAAATTCATGTTCGTGTACTTGTGATGGTGTTGATTTTTCTGTTCTGTCTAGACCAACACGAGCTGTGCGTCGGTCGGTCAACACAAAAAGTTTCGCGTTGGTTGACACACATCTCATGTCGGTCGACGCAGATCTGAATTCCCTTTTTTGTCCATTTTCTCAGGTTTTGCATGAACACGAGGGCCCAAGCGAATCCACTTGAAGTCTTTGATCCAGAAATCGAGGCCACAGTCCTATGAAGGAAAAGCAAGGAGAAGCAAAGCACAATCACTGAGATGGATCCACCACACAACCGGAATGAGGAAGATGATCATGAGATGCCACCTTTGGAGGACATGGACACCCAAATTTCAATAGGGAGTGCCCTACTGCTGGTCCAAGAGATGAATCAGATGCGGGAGATAGTCAAGCAGCTGATGATGGAAAGAGAGGCTGCAAGAGCAGAGGCTGTAAGGAGACAAATTGAGCAAGAAAGAGAAAGAAGGCTTAGAGAGGACTCCGAGGATGAGGATCCCAAGGCCATGGCGAGGAGATACAGACCGCAACCCGGTAATAAGGGATTTGTTATTGGTCTCAATGTGAATAACTTTGAACTCAAAACCGGTCTCATTCAGATGGTTCAACGGAACCAATTTGGTGGCCGAGCTGTTGAGGATCCATACACGCACCTCCCGATGTTTGTGGAGGTGTGTGAGACTGTCAAGCAAAATAGAGTTACTCAGGATGTGATTCGTCTATGCCTGTTCCCCTTCTCACTTCGGGATCAGGCTCGGACATGGTTTATGGCTCTGGACTGCAGAAGCATCAGGACCTGAGCCGATCTTGAAGAAGAGTTTCTCTCTGCCTAATTCCCGCCATCTGTGATCATCCAAAAGAAGATGGAAATTCTGCAGTTCCATCAGAAGATTGATGAGTCCTTGTTCGAGGCCTGGAGCAGATTTAATGATTTATTGAGGAGCTGCCACAAACATGGAGTTGATACTGAAGAGCAGGCCCACATCTTCTACCGATGGATGAATGAAAAGACTCAAGAGTCCGTGGATAATGCAGCCGGAGGTTCTTTGATGAGCAAGTCTCCCGAGAAAGCCCTCAAGCTCTTCAAGAAGATGGCCATGCACACTCAGAAGTGGTCAAATCCGAGGAGGCCTCAATTCAAGGTAATTGAGAAGAAGGAACCGGATGACACTCTCAAGATGGAGATTGAAAAGCTCAAGGGGGAGATGAAAAAGCTAATCTCTAATGTTTCTGTTGTTACTGCTGCACAGGTTGAACCCGTTGCCGATGTCGATTTCATTAACCTAGGAGGCTATCATAACCAATTTCAGAATCAATACCAAAATCAACAATGAGGTGGAGGCTATCAGCATTACCATCCAAAGTAGCATGCCAGCTTCTCTTATGCTAATCCGGCGGGTGGAGAATTTCCCCCACCTTGTTTTGATGTGTAGGATGGAGAAATCACTGAAAAGAAAAAAGCGAGTTTGGATGAGGTGTTGGCCAAGTACATCAAAGCTTCGGATTATCGAGTTGGGAAGGTAGAGCAAGAAGTGGCTGCTGGAGTGCACACAAAGATTGATCGAGTTGGCAAACATGTTCAGATGCATGAAACCCAAGTCAACCAGATTTCTAGCACCATTGGAGTCCAACACAAGCAAGGAAAACTTCCGGGCACTACGGAGGTGAATTCAAAGAATCAGAAGGAGTGCAAGGCAGTTACTTTGAGGTTCGGCATGAGCTACACAGGTCCCGGGATGATTTTGGACAAGTTTGGGGGAGAAGAAGAGGAGAATCCCTCATTGGATGCCTCTGTCTCTACTGACGCACATCCCGCGTTGGTCGATACAGATAGTTCGAGCGAGGTGGAGAAGACGGGCGATGCAGCCATGTCGACCAACAGACCTTCAAATCGGTCGATGCTGAGTCCAACAAGCATGCCGACCGAGACTTCTTCAAAATGGTCGACACAGAGGGCTATTCAAGCCGATTCTTCAGCTGAAAAAGAATCCACCGATGCCTTTCCCTCAGAGGTTTTCCAAGCAAAAGGAAGACTCAAAGTTTACTAGGTTTGTGAAGAACTTGAAGAAAGTCAACATCAACATACCACTGATTGAAGCTTTGAGGGAGATCCCGGGTTACATGAATTACCTCTGAAAGCTGATGAGCGGGAAGAAGCAGTTCGTGGAGAACTCAACTGTGAAGTTACGTGAGCAGTGCAACGTGCTACTTCAAAAGCAAGTGCCAATCAAGAGGAGTGGTCCTGGTTGTTTGTTGATTCCAATTGAGATTGGGGGGATAGAGTTCCAAAGGGTGTTGTGCGACACTAGTGCCAACATCAATCATATGCCATATTCCATCTTCAAGCGCCTCAACATTGGAGAACTGAGGCCAATTACAATTACTCTACAAATGGCAGACTGATCTGTGACTCGCCCCAAAGGTATACTTGAGGATGTTCTCATTCATGTGAGTCATCTAATCTTTCCTGCAGATTTTGTAGTGCTTGACATGAAGGAGGACTCCAATATGCCCCTGATCTTGGGATGAGAATTTTCGGACACCAGTGCTGCACTGATAGACTGCTAAGGAGGCGAGATCACACTTCGTGCCAATGATGAAAAGATCACCTTCATGATTGACAAAAGCCGAAAGCAGTCTGAGAGCAACCGGATTACCTCAGTTGAAGATTCTGAATATGAATTGGAAGACACCGAGAAAGAAAAGGAGGAGAGAGCTGCCAAAGAATGGGAGCCAGGAAACGGGTTGGTGAAATTGTCAACTAAGTCATCCCTTTCCGAGCTCACTACTGTCATTCAAGACTGCAAAGTCTATATGGTGGATGCAAAAGGATGAAGAGTCTGGACCCGACCCCCGTGGGCATGGTGATCTGAGGTATCATCGAGTCGCGACATTAAATCAAGCACTTCTTGGGAGGTAACCTAATTTTAACTTGCTTTCCTTTCCAATTTCTTGTTATTTTCATTTTTTGCAATTTGTTTTCAATTTTTATGCTTGTTTTCGAATTAGCTCACTTCTGTTTGTTTTTGAAAAAAAATAAAAATTGAGGCACAGTGTCTGTTTCGACCAATGCAGGCATGGCGTCGGTCGAGATAGGTAGCTCAACATAAAAAACTACAACCCGAGATAGGGATCTGCAAGAAAGCTCCACGTCAACCAACATAGAGTCCGCGTTGGTCAACGCAGAGTGCCAGCAGAGAAAAAATTCACGTCGTGCGATTTCTGAAGGTTCAAGGATAAAAAGTTGATGTCTGAGATCAACCGCCAGGTACCGTTCTCTCTCTTGTCTGATTTTCTAACATTTTCCACTCTTCGAGTTGGAAATAATTTTGGGGGGATGTGGACAAGAGATGGATCATTCTATCTTTTATTTATTCCGCTTTATGCATTTAAATTTATGCCTAGTTTTTTTTATTTGTGCTATTTTGTGAGAAAATTTTTGAGTTTTGATGCAAACCCAATGAGAATGTGAGATGTAATCGATTGATGGTCGAGTTGAATTGATTGTGAATGTGGTTATGAAAGTTGTTGGTCCTTAAATATCAGAGCCGTCGTGCTTAGACAGAAACACGAAATGCAGCGGAATAAATAATCGTCACTTACACTTTATGTTTTTCCTTTCAAAGTTAGTTAAGCTCTGAGATAGGTTAGGTTTCTTCACAGTTATACACTAACAATGTGATTGCTAGGTTTTAAATCGTGTGAGCAATGAAACAGTAAAAGGACACAGTATTTATAGTGGTTCGATCCAAAAAGATCTACGTCCACTCCTTAGCCGATACGCTAAGAATTCACTAAGTAAGTATACAGATTGCAAGGATTCGCCTTATACAGTTAAGTAGGCAGTGAGCTTTAGGCCTAGCTACTTGATAGCTATCCTCCGATAACCTGAACTCCTCAGACGCTGGCTGAGTCAAGGGCACACCTTCGAAACTCCTGCCTTGCTTGATTTGGAAGTTTTATAGTCACTTCCTGACTTCCCTTGAATACGGCTAAGTGCCCGTCTTAGTCTAGACCTTTTCAGGTGTTCGACTGTTAGATTCTTTCTGAAAAGAAAGGAATCCCAATGATTAAGGAATCTTGAATGCAATCAAGAATCTCTTCAATGGAGTGTCAGTAAATCAATGAACGACACTTCGGGTTGTTGAGAGTTTTTAATATTCTTTCTCACAGATCTCAACTGACTACTTTTTACTTTGTTCACTTCGTCAAAGGAATCTCTTGCTTGAGTGTTCGTGAGTGTCTGAAGTGATAAAAGCAGTAGTCATTCTCACTTTTGGACCTGCCTTTTATAGATGGAGATTCAAATCTTGAATCTCCATATCCGTTGGACACAACGGCTCCTTTGTCCGAAAGTGATATGACTTGTTCAGTTGCTTTTTGATGTTGATCAGTACTTTTCGAGCTACTTCAGGAAATTTTCGTCCATTGTGTGCGCTTTTTGTCAGAACGCCAGTATAGCTTCAGCTTTTGACATTCTGCTCTGCTAATGTTCATTAGCGATCTGCTATTTGTCTTGGTTTGCTGAATGTTTCCGTTGACACTCGATCCTTTGACGTTTGTTCTGCTAGTTCTTTTATAAGTTTGCTGAGCGTTAGCAAATGCTAAAGCCTTAGCATTCTGCTACCGCATGGCTTCTAGCAAAACGTCGACTTCCGATGTCTGCTGCTAGATCTTCTAGCAGACTAAAGTATTACAACTCAATAGATGACCTATACAGGACATTACATGATATGCTAGACTATCTAGAATTCAGCAAATGATCGACCAAATGCTAAGGTTTGATTCAACAAAACCTTTTACAAACGACTCCTAAGGGAGATTTTCTGAATAATTTTCCAACAATTTCCCCCTTTTGGTGCGATCAAAGCTTACTATCATTTGCTGAAGCTAAGAGGAAGAATGTTTGTGTTTACTAAATACTAAACTATTCTAGCAATTTAACACATAGTTTATCCTCCTTAGTTCAAGCAAAGCAAAAAAAATGAAATTCCCCCTCAACAAGTGCTGGGAAATACTTCTCGATTAAACACATAAGTAAATGCTGCAAAGGTAATATGCTAGGAATCCTAGCACCCAAATAAAATTAGCAGACATATTACTTTTTCAGTTTCAATCCAATTGTTTTTAGATGTGTTGAATACACAGATAGTGTATTTCAACTAAGACACACAGTGAAAATCAGAGATTGACAATGAGAGGTTGTCTTAGTCTGATCAATTTTCATTCATATGGGAAGTTCATTATAGATACAATGAAATTGATAGATAGAGACACAAAAAAAATACCAGAGGGTGAGGAAATGATCATGAGTCTGAAGCAGGCTTCTTCATCTTGTCAAATTCATCGAATTTGCTTGAGGCTAGCTCCACAAATTTGTCTAGAAGCTCCTTAGCAGATGCACGTTCAACAACTTCTGTTTCAAGATCCTTGGCCAACCTCTCGTTCTCTTCTTCGAGCATCTTGATTTTCACTTCTGTTTCCATCTGTTTGAGCTCAGCTTCTTTCCGTTTGAATTCTTCAAGAATTCTCCTCTGTTCTTCTTTTGCAGCGGCTCTTGCTTCCTTCACTTTCTTCCTCTCAATAGCCTCAGCAGCCCTTCTTGCTTCCCCCTCTTTGATTGCATCCAAAAGTCTAGAGGAAAAGGAATTCACCTTGTTGTCCACTTGTTGCTTATGCTCTGCTACGTCTGTCTTTATTTCTTGCACAGAGTCCTTGACAGAGGAAATGTTGGACTCGACTGTGTTCACCCTGGCCGTTACGGTATCAACGTTGGATTTGACTACCGCAATTTCCCTCCTTATGTCCGTGGCTTCAATCACCATTCTCTCAGATATAGTAGACACAGCACTTTGAACGACCATTTGAACAACAGAGTCTAGATATGTTGGAAGATGGAGCGTGCTAATTGGAGTAGCAAAGAAGGATGAAGTAGTAGGAATAATGACTGCTTGACTCCTAGCAGTGGAAGTGGAAATTTCCTCCATGACTACTTCTGTCCTATCTGTGTCAGCAGTTTCACTTCGATCAGTGGTGACTAGCAGATATATTGCCTCCTCAATTCCTTTCAGAAACTCTGCTTCAGCAGCAGCGTTTTCAGCTTCCTCGAGTTTCTTTGCTTCTACTATAGAGAATGCTAACATGTAGGCTTGCAATTCCTCCTCTCTGTCCTATTAGGCGACGATCTTGAATGTTTGAGCATTGCTCTCTTCTGCTGCTCGAATTGCAGCCAATCGGGCTTGATGCAATGATTCTTCATACTTTGAGAGCTCTGCTTGGCATTTCTTGTATTCAGCAGCAGCTTCGGCTTGACGTCTTGAGAGTTGTATGTGTCCAACAGATTATTCGTCAGGAGCAAATGTTGACAATGGCAAGGAACGAGGAGAGGGCGTTCTCCGATGAGCCTCAATTAACTGAAGTCTTTCGCTGACAGCGTTACAAGAGTATTGCTTTGTGCAAGGAGATTGATCCATCCATTCGTTTGCCCACAACTCTTCATGCCTCCAGAATTTCAACCCTTTCCAAGCCATCATTATCTCTCTTTCCTCCATACCAAGTTCATGAGAGATGTAGTCATACTTCTTCCACCGTCTGAACTCTTCTCCCAATATCTTCCCTTCAGGAGTATCTTCTTCCAATACTCCAGCGAATACACCTTTTATATCCTCCTCAACCACCAAGGACACGAATTTATCAATTTCTTGACCCAGCAAATCAAATTCAGGATTTGCTTTACTTCTCATGAATGATAATCAAAGTGGATCCACGCCTTCTGAGGAGATTATCGTTAGAGATTTTGCATCATATATGCCTGTGGATTCTTTGTCAGAGACGATATCAAGATGAGCTTCTGTGTGAGGACCTTCATCAGCAACTATCTCCTCACCTCTAGCAGACGATTCCTCGACAGCAGTCTGTGGAGATCGTATTTCTTGCTCAGCAATCTATGATTGGCAAACTCCATGCACAGCAGATGGGCCACCCTCCATGTGTTCAATCTGCTCAGCAGATTCATTTCTAGCATCACTTTCCCCTTCGTCAATTCCAGAAGGTCCTGCATCTGGATTCCCTGGAAGTTTGCTGGATAAGTCTTGAAAAGAAGGTTCCTCATCCGAGCTGCTGTCTAAAGCCACAATCGACTTCACTTCATTGAATCTGCCTTCGTGAATTGCCTTGTCAAGTTCTTCATCTGACATAGCATCTTGTGAAGATATGATAGCTCCTTCACTGCAGACTAGGGGAATGGGAACAGAGATCCTTCCGTCTTTAATGCATTTCCCTTTCTTGATAGTTTGTTCTTCCAGTAGTGCCTGTTGAGCGGCTCTCTTCTGAGCCTTAAACTCTTTAACGGCTGACTTGATTCGTTCGAAATTTCTGTCTCTTCCTTCGAAGCTCATTTCAGCAATGAATTTCTGATATTCTCTCTTCTCAATTTCTCTCCTTTGAGTATCTCGCTTCCTCTTAGTTGTTCTTACTCCTTGAACACGCTCGTCGAAGCTTCTGGATGACAGAGGAACGTAGTCTGGATCAATTTCAGCAGTGTCCTCTGCTGTGTCTTCAGCAGACACCTTCTCTGCTGCACTGTCAGCAGCATTCTTTGCAGTGGCTTCAACAGCCTTCTTCTCTGCTTCTGCCTTCTCTAATTCTTCCTTCTCAGAAAGTAACTCCAACCTTCTCCTGGTCTTCTTCTTATCTTTCTTTGCAGGAGAGGAGATTCTAGTTCTCTTCTTGGTTGGAATTTTTACCGCCATAGCTCCAAGAACGAGCGGAGGTCGTTCGGCCTCCTTTGCAGTCATTATCTCATTGATTTGATCAGCTGGTAAATTCCCCAATTTCTCAATCTCCTCGAGATTTTTGAAGCAGTGCTCTGTCATAGCGTTTGTCTGCAATAGAGCAATCTCTTCAACAGACATGGGAATAGCAGGCTGTAAGATTTGAAGTGCTGTAGTGGTTGTATCAGGCTCTTCAGGGGATGTGGGTTTGTCTTTGTCCACATTAGACTTCCCTGTCAACTTCCGAGGGTTTCGGCTATTCACAGGCTTGGCCTCCTTCCTTGTTGCTGGGATGTAATCTATAGGAAGTAGACTTTCACCACGATCAACTCTCTAAGTATTTACTGATTTTCAGCCCAAAATTCACGTTCGAAGAGAATGTTCCGTCTACTGCCATGTGATCATTCTTCCGAGCATGTTCAGCCTATCGCTCGAAAAAGAATTCCGCCCAATTACCCTTAATGTTATCGTTCAACGCCATCATAACAGAGTACTTCTTGGCAGAGAGTTCGGAGTAAGAACCAGCATCACATTGAAACATCTTGATTACTATCTCCGCAAGGAGCTTGTACTCATCAGACAGAGTGTTAATCGGGGTAGCAACCTTGAAAGTAATCAACTGTCCTTTCTTGTCTCTTAATTCTCCTTGTTTCCTCCAGAGATTCCAATGTCTTTCCATTTCAGCAAGATCATTAATCTTGTATTGAGATATCTTGGCCCCATAATTTTGAAGCCCAAACATTCTTGAAAGTAAATCCGCGCTAACTTCTACAATGTTACCATATATGCTAGTTTTGAAGTTTTTATTATCTTCTCGTGTTGGGAAATTTGGCTAAGTTTCCTTTCCCCAGTAGCTACTTGTTTAGACTCTAGTTTTGGTGTTTTGGTGGATCAAATCCTAAGTCCTACCAGCGTCAGTTTGTCTCTAGAATAGCTCTAGTCTCAAATGTAAAGTCCTGTTTAGGTCTTTTGAGTTGTAAGTCGCAGCTGATCAAGACTCATGCTGGCACTGTTCACCAGCATGAGAAGTGCTTACCACTGGCTACTGTTCACCAGTTGGGAAAGTCTCATCAGCAGGCAGCTGACAGTGACTCGTGCTGACATTGTTCACCAGCATGAGAAGAGCTAATGACTGGTTACTGTTCACCAGTTGGGAAGGATTTCACCAGCAGGCGGCTGACAAATCCTACCAGCAGAATACGTGTTCTCACTGACACTATTCACCAGCGGTGAAGCCACCAGTCATGGGAGATTCCAAGAAAAGGTTAACATCAGACATATTGGTAGACTTAGATTGTGCCAGCGCAAAGTCACCAGCAGAGACTGCCAGCACAAGATCACCAGAATGATCTACCAGTCGGATGTTACCAGCAGAATTCCAGATTCTCTCTCCCAGAGTCTTAGAGACAAAAAGAAGATTCGTAGAGGAATTAACTGACAGAGTATGACTTTAAGGGAGGATACCTTAAAGTCTATCAGTTCAAGACACCAGTTCCGATTCCTCGTACTGACGAATAGTGCCGTTCTGACATAAAGAGATCAATGTCGGATAAAGTGGACAAAAGCATGGCGCTTTCCGGAAATTCCTACCTCCCGCCGTCTGAAGGACATGCGAGGACAGAGACCTTTTCCGGATGTGTCCAAACGGCTAGAAGATTTGAATGGGATCCCTCGGCTATAAATACCTGGGATCCATCAACATTCAATACTCTTCTCTCTCGCTCAACTACCGAAAGTCAGAAACTTTATTGCAAGCAAGCAGAACACTTTCGAGGCCTTTCTAAAGGCTATCCGTGTGTTGATTCATCAAACACGAGACTTCAAGCTTCCAGCTTGTAAGTTATTGATCTCTTTGGTGTTCTTTCTCTTCTGAGGAAGTTCACAGCAGCTCTTGTGCCAGCCAGCACTTGAGTTATTACGGGCTTTTGCCGTACTGAGAAGATACGTTCTTGGGAGAACTAAACACCCAGTGAAGCTGTGGAGGTTGAAGTGACGTGCTCGCACTCCACCAGCTGATCAGAGTTGAAGAAGGGAACAAGACCGGGAGCGGTTGATCTAGCGAAGTGGTGGACAAGGGTCGCACCAGCTAGAGATAGATCGTAGGCAACTTGTACTTGATTACTCTATAGTGAATTTCCAGTGCTACGACTGGAGAGTGGACGTAGATCAGTTGATCGAACCACTATAAATCCTTTGTCTTTTATCAGCTTTCAACATTTCATACTGATTTAAAACCCAGCACCCAAGTGCTGGTGTATATCTGAAAACTGATATAACTGTGCAAACAAGGCTAAAAATATTCTAAGTCTTGAGCTACCAGCTGACCAGCCAGTCGCCAGTCAGCTGAGTACGCAGAGTGCAAGTTGACTTACCAGCTGACAAGGTCCCAGTCAGCTGAGTAACCAGCAGAGTGCAAGAAACGATTAATCACATTTTCCGCTGCCAAGTTATACCCTGATAATCCGGGACCAACAAGTGGTATCAGAGCAGTCGGTTCTTATAGACCGATTGTTTCTGAGTCGCTTAGGACCGAGATCGACGTTTCCTTGCGCTCTATTTGTTTGTCTGTTTGATTAGCTCAGGTACATCAAGATGAATATTCCGAAGCTACTCGACTACAAGACTGTGAAGCATGATATATGGCGAAAGAGGTCGCTCATTTCTCTAAAGAGCATCCATCCGGAAATGAAAGATGTGCTGGAGAAAGGACCAATCGAGATCACCATGATACAGCACCAGCTAGGAGATCGTCCAGCTGCTGTGATCCCAAAGCCTCAAGGCGAATGGAATGCTGAGGACAGGAAGCGGAATCAGTTGGATTCCATTGCTCACGATTTGATCCTGGCTTCTCTTCCAGAGTAGCTGATGGAGGAAGCCCTCCAGTTTGACAATGCCAAGGGAGTATGGGATTACCTTGATAGCCTATGTCAAGAAACTGATCAAATGAAACGCAACAAATTGCAGGTTGCGGTGGACAAGTATGAGTCCTTCCAGATGCTGCCTGGAGAAACCATCAAGGAGATGGAGGCGAGATTCAACGCCATCGTCAGCGAGCTAAAGTCCCTGGACAGGAAGTGCTCAAATGAAGATCTTAATGCCAAGATCCTATCCAAGATGCCCAAGGAGGACTGGTTCGTGAAGACCACAGCTCTGAAGGAGAAGGACTTGTCCAAGATGACTCCCAAGGAGTTATTTGCTCAGTTGCAGGCACACGAGTGGGATATCCAGATGGTAAACAAGAATGAGGCCATCCGGAACATGGGATCCCCCAGCATCAAAGCTCAAGACGAAGCTTACTTCGTCAAAAAGGACTTCAAATGGAAGCACAAGAAGCCCCTCCATGCTGACAGACCTGCTGCCCAGCACAACCAGCAGAAAGAGATCCCAGCCACATCGGGATCTAACTCAAAAGACAGCGAGGGCTCTATCGCTGACCTTGAGCAGCAGATGAAACGACTGGCTGTCCTTCTGGAGAAAGCCAAGTCAAAGCAGGGATTATCTCTGAGCTCAACTGACGGAAAATTCGTCAAGAGAGCTCCCCGTGCTTGCTACCAGTGCCAATCCCCTGATCATTTAAAGTTTGAATGTCCACAGGTGGACAAAAATGAGCGGGAAAGGCTAAAGAAGCTCTTTGAAGAGCGCGCCTCCAAGGCCGTTGCCAAGGCTATGCTGACCAGGACTGAAGTGCCTGACATACCCGACCATGATGATGGGGAGTATGCGTCAGACGAGGAGTCAGAAGAGGAAGCTCTACTGGCACTCATGGCAGCCTTTGGCGAGGAGTCAGCTGAAGGAAGTGCTGACAGTGAAGAGGCACTTGCAGCTGATGATCAGGTACAATCATCAGCTTCCCCGCTGCATATCATGCCTTCTATTAGTTTAGACGATTCTGAGTCGCGTTGCTCCGACTCAGAAGCTGTCACTATAGACATTCTTCAAAAAGAATTTTTAAAATTTTATGAAATAAAGAATGTCTTGGCTGGCGAAAATGCTTCGCTGAAAGATCAAGTTTCTATTTTGACCAAGGAGATTGAAAAATCGAGGTCAGTCAGTGAAGAGCTAGCCACTTTGAAAAAGACTCACTTTGAGTTGCTCCAAAATTTTCAAATTACAAAAACTGAGCGAGATAATTTTCACAATCTCGTTCTGGAGCAAGAAAATAGAATAAATTTTCTAAATAAAGGCTCAAAAGACTTGGAAGCAGCTCTAAGTCATTGGAGAAAGCCTTCTGATAAGTCTGGGTTGGGATTTACAAAGGATTTGAGCAAAAACCAACCCGAACTCTCAGCTCATAAGGGTAAGGGCAAACTGGTAAATGCATCAGCACCAGCTGGTAATACCATTCAGTCCCGAATGGCTGATCAGCACAGGAATAATAAGACCAGATACATAGGTGAGTCATCACGACAAAATCCTCAACTGGCAAGATCCTCTGCTGACAGGACGCCAGCATACCCGAAGACGCAGACTAAGCCGAAATATTCTAAGGCAAGGAAGTCAGCGTCAGCTGCCAGTGGAATCCGACAGCCAGCACCAGCTGTCCAGAGATTCCACGCCCAACCTTACAAGTATGCCAGTTGCCAGCATGCTTACAAGGGATCCAAATCTCAGCGGAATACTGAGAGAAGGATATTTCCCGATAGGAGGAACACCTATCGGAGGCCTGAGCCCAATCAAAACCTTTTCTCAAGGGCTGGGAAGGCTAATCATCGTGGTCCACATTTCCAGAGACCACCAAGGCAACACAGGCGGTCGGAAAGAAATTTCCGACACCCTCGGAGGAAGAATACTTCCAGAGGAACCGCACACACAGCCACACCTTCCAAAAGCAATCCCATGCATTATTTTAAAAGGAAGGGAAAGGCCACAAGTGATGTCAGCAAGGGTAACACCGAGCTGAAGATTACTCAAGTCTGGATTCCAAAAGGAATGATCCAGAGATCTAACCCTGCAGGACCCGCTGATGATCGGGGACCTAAATAATTTCATTTTCTTGCAGGAACAAGATCATGCAACACAGCTTCAGAGATCGAGCTAGTGGATCATAGATAGTGGTTGCTCGGCTCATATGACTGGTGAGGAGTTCTTATTTTCTGAGCTCACCAAGGTCAGAGGACCTCCAGTTATTTTTGGTGATAACTCCAAGGGCAGAGTTATTAGCAAGGGCTGCATCGAGAAGGATGATGTCAGAATTGTGAATGTATCCCTTGTCACCAATCTGAAGCACAACCTCCTGAGCATCAGTCAGCTGTGCGACAATGGTTATACCATTGTGTTTGACAAATCAGGATGCCAGATCAAGAATGAAGAGTCTGGCGAGACCAAGCTGAAAGGTGTCAGGAAAGGAGGTCTCTATGTTGTTGACTGGCAAAGCGGGAAGACTGATACATGCTTTGTAGCCACCAGTTCCATGGAAACTAACTGGCTGTGGCATAAAAGGTTAAGTCATCTAAATTTCAAAACTATTAATTATCTAACCCAGCATGATCTTGTAGATGGTCTTCCCAAGGGCGGGTTCAAGAAGGAAGGAATTTGCAAAGCTTGCCAGCAAGGCAAACAAACTAAGAAGTCCTTCAAGAACCAGTCGCCAGTCTGCCCCAGTACCAGTCAAGTACTCGAGTTGTTACACATGGACCTCTTTGGACCAGTAACACCGCAAACCATTGGAGGAAGACGATATTCGCTGGTGGTAGTCGATGACTACTCGCGCTATACCTGGGTAAAGCTTCTCAGAACCAAGGATGAGGTGAAGATCATTCTTCCAGAATTGATCATCCAAGCTCAGAAACAGAGAGAAACTGTGGTAAAGCGAATTCGATCAGACAATGGGACTGAATTCTGCAACAGTCTGCTGATGGATTTTTGCGCGGAGGCCAGGATCAAACATGAGAGATCTACTCCAAGGCAACCGCAGCAGAATGGACTGGCAGAACGTAGGAACAGGACGCTGAAAGAAGCGGTCCGGTCCATGCTGGCTGAGTCCAGCTTGGGACAGAGTTTCTGGGGAGAAGCGTTGGTGACTGCCTGCTACACTCAGAATAGAAGCGGGATCAACGACAGACTCTAGAAAACTCCCTACGAAGTGTATTTTGGTCGTAAGCCTTCTATAGCTCATCTTCGTGCATTCGGTTCACCATGTTATATCCATAATAATGGGAAGTCGAAGTTAAATGCTTTCTCGCCTAAGGCTGATGAGGGTGTGTTTGTCGGATATGGACATCCCTCTCACAAGGGCTATAGAGTATTTAACAAGACTACCCAGCTTGTGGAAATAACATGCAATGTTGTTTTTGATGAAGCTACTTTAGTGCGCAGGACCTTACGCCAACTGGCTGAAGATGTTCCTGAGGTCGAGGATGTCAGCGACCAATTGGGCAGGAATTCTTCCGATGCTCAACCAACTGGTTCGACTAGACCTATGAATGGATCATCTTCTCAACCAGTCACCTCAGGTGCCCATCAGCAACCTGAGAAGGTCGGTGATGCAAATGACCTTGCTGAGACCTTACACTCAATCTCCCTGAGTGGATCTAGCAAAAATCAAGGGGGAATTCCGACTGGAATCTTTGAGCCAGAAGACAACGATGAACCAGCTGGAATGGAGGTACCAGCTGATACTGACAACGTTGGTGAAGGTTCGGGAAGTCAGTCAGACAGAGTAGCTGATGAAGAAGTTCCAACTGGTGATCAATAACCAGTTGTAGTTCCAGTTCCGACTGGTGATGTTCAACCGCCAGTTATTCTTCCAGCTCCGACTGGTGAAAATGTGGAAGCACCAGTCGTCAGGACAGAAGAACCTGTTTCACAGCCGGCACCAGCAGTCGCTGGTCCTCCCAAATGGATGAGGGATCACCCAACCGATGCTATTCTCGGTGATCCGGAAGGTTCAGTTAAGACTCGACACGGCAGTGCGCTCCTGAGTTGTTTTATCTCTCAAATGGAACCTACTTCCATAGGAGTTGCGCTAGAATCTGCTGATTGGATTAATGCCATGCAAGAAGAGCTTGCTGAATTCACTCGCAATAATGTTTGGGACTTGGTGGAGAGACCATCACATCAGTCAGTGATTGGCACCAAGTGGGTTTTCAAGAACAAGCGAGATGAAACTGGCACTGTAGTCAGAAACAAAGCTCGTTTAGTCGCCAAAGGTTACAGGCAGTGTGAAGGGATCGATTTCGATGAGACCTTCGCACCAGTTGCCAGAATGGAGGCGATACGGCTGTTCCTTGCTTATGCAGCGTATCACGGCTTCACGGTGTTCCAGATGGAAGTGAAGAGCGCCTTCCTGAATGGCGAGCTAAAAGAGGAGGTGTATGTCGAGCAACCTCCAGGCTTTGAAGTAGGCACCAAAGTGTACAAGCTGAGAAAGGCCTTGTATGGTTTGAAACAGGCGCCCAGGGCTTGGTACGAAACGCTGTCACAATTCCTCACCAGCAATGGTTTTCGGAAAGGGAAGATTGATAGGACTCTCTTTCTTCTCAAGGATGGTGGTGACATGCTAATGGTGCAGATCTATGTAGATGACATCATATTCGGATCAAGGAATATAACTCTCTGCGAGAAGTTTTCTCAACTGATGCAGACATCATTTCAGATGAGTATGATGGGCAAATTGACATACTTCCTAGGACTCCAGGTCCAGCAGTCAGCTGATGGAATTTTTATCAGCCAGCGGAAGTATACGAAGGAGTTAATTCAGAAGTATTGCCCAGAGAAAACTAAGTCCCTCAGAATACCTATGAGCACCAGTTGTCAAATATTTCTTGATGAGCAAGGTGAATCAGTTGATCCTACCATCTACCGAGGAATCATTGGATCACTTCTCTATCTCACAGCCAGCAGACCTGACATTTCGTACTCAGTCGGAGTGTGTGCCAGATTTCAAGCCAATCCGAAAAGGTCACACATGGAAGCTGCAAAGAGGATAGTAAAATATCTGAAAGGGACTGAATCTCTTGGAATATGGTATCCCAGAAATGATGAGCTCACACTCATTGGATATTCAGATTCAGACTTCGCTGGATGCCGTATTGACCGAAAGAGTACCAGTGGTACGTGTCAGTTTCTAGGACACAAGCTAATCAGCTGGTTTAGCAAGAAGCAGCACTCAGTTGCTACTTCTACCACTGAGGCTGAGTATGTTGCCGCTGCCAGTTGCTGTGCTCAAGTTATCTGGATCAAGCAACAACTGGAGGATTATGAAGTGGACACTGGCTGTGTTCCCATCTATTGCGACAACAACAGTGCTATGTGCATCACGAAGAATCCGGTTCATCATTCTAGAACCAAGCACATAGATATTCGACATCACTTCATACGTGATCATGTTGAGAAGAAGGATGTCAGCGTGGACTACATCAGAACTGAAGATCAACTGGCTGACATCTTCACTAAACCCCTTCCAGAAGCAAGATTCAAGGAGTTGTGCATCAAACTCGGTCTTATGGAGATTGATGTGAGCCCCTATGATGAGGAAGAATGAGTCCCAGCTCTCATTCTGTTCTTGATCTTCTGAAGGACGCTGATTACGACTAAGTCCAAGCTCTTAGTTGTTTTTATTTAAGTGGTATCTCAAGATCCCTGATGGCTCCTACTGGCGGAACTTATCTCTCAAATGTCTAAGGAAATGAGTCCCAGCTCTCATTTCAATTTGCCAGCTCAAACCATCAGTTGAAGCGAAATTGGGTCCCAGCTCCCAATTTCAAGCGATGATGAGGAGTGGATTTCTTGAAGAGAAGATTATGCGGATTAAATTGAGTCTCAGCTCTCAATTCTTTCTATCTTTCAAGTTGTCAGCAGACAACTGGCGAATTTCCTACGACTGATGAAATTGAGTCCCAGCTCTCAATTTATCCAAGTACTCGGGAGCCAGTCGTAAGTACCAGTTGTCAACTGGTAAGGAGGCCATGCTGACAGGGGGAAGTGTTCAACTGGCATATGCTACTGATGACCAGTTATGCCAGCTATCGCAGAAAAGGCGGGATTGTTCAAATCCGACTAGCGTGTACATCTCTCAGAATTTAATGCGGCATTTAATGCCACATTTAATGTGCACAGTGTCTGCGCAGTCCGACGCTTGGTTGCCACCAATCGCTGCGTGCCACGTCAGCTCCACGGCGTAGCCCACGTCAGCACGACCGCGCACGTCGCACAGGGAACCGGGCCTGCTGATGACCGTCGATCCTCGCTTGCTGAGCGTTGATCCTGGACGTCTGATCCTACATGGGCCGAGTACAAATACCCGATCACTTCCTTCGGGTTAACCTTTATGTTTCCCTACTTTCAGAACCCTAATATCTTTCAAAATTCTCTCATCTTCCCTTGAGATTTTCTGAAACTTGAAATTTTTCTGAAGTCATGGCATCATCCTCTCGACCTACAGCTGATAACCCTCCATCTACATCTACATCATCCTCATCTGGTTCACCAGACCTACCAGTAGCTGAAGCTCATATGCCTACGTATACTGGCATAGTGAAGATCGAGGATATCGATTACACCTATCCGTTCGCCCGAGTGGTTCAGTTGAACAGGCCGGCGACCAGGCGACAGCTCTCTAACGCGCAGATTAGGACTGCTCAGGTCCAAAAGGAGAAAAATTTGAATGCGAAATTGGCCCTGAAAAATTTCGGGGAGGAGCTGATGGAGATGATTGATCGAGAACAGCTCCGTCAGTACCTCACGGCGACGCCCACAACCTTCCACCCTCATATGGTTGCGGAGTTCTACGCTCGGGCCGTGATAGCTGACGACAGGAAGTCATTCACTACATCGGTGTTCGGCCACCTGATCACCGTCACCGCGGAATACCTCGCCAATCTCTTCGGACTGAGGAATGAAGGAGAGGAAGTAGCCACGTATCATCAGGATAATACAGTGGAATTCTGGAGGAGGTGGGCGCAGTGGAAGAAGCCAGAAGTCACCGTCTTCCGTACTGGAATGAGGAAGTCCGAAATGGAAGAATATTGGCAGATGGTGTGCGACATTGTGGTGCGCATGCTGCAATGTGAGGTCGGATCGTACGCTGAGCTGAGCCTGCGAAAGTTTTCAGTGATGTGTGCGCTTATCGACGGGGTTGAAGGCAACTGGGCTGAATTCCTCTTCGGCCGGTTGCTGGAAAATGTAGAAAGGAACATCACTGTTCCGACTGACGGCAGGTTTGCTCACGCCGTATCCTTCGGGCTGAGGATCAGCCACATCCTGGAGATGGAATTGGGTGATGGCGTGGATCAGGGGGAACAGCTGGTTGGTTCCGACTTCATACCAGCCACGAAGGTGAAGCTGCCTCGCCCAAATTACAAGAAGCCACGCAGGCTGCAAGGGAAGTCAGGAGTGGACCCTGCTGAGGTCGTTTCTGAGGAGGACTCAGAAGACCTGGGGGAGCAACTGCCAGCTGTGGCTCTCCCGCTGACAGCAGAGGCAAGGGCAGAATTGAAGAGGAAGCTGGAGACGGAGTCTCTCTTCGACACCATGGAAAGCACGGTGGCTGAGGCGACTGGTATCCACCCACGGGACGTACAACTCGTACCAGTCACCAAGAAGCCATCCCACAAGAAGCCTAAGACTCACCAGCATCAGCAGCCACCATCAGCTGTTGCATATGACCCTGAGTCTGGGAAGATCTCCATCCCAGTCAAGAAGTCTATTCTGGGACTGATTGAGGAAGAGACGCTGGAAAGGATGACCCGTAAGCGAAAGAGGGTTCAGACCAGAGCTCAGAAGCTGGTGGAGCAAGCGAAGAAGGAGCAACAAGCTTCTCTTGTAAGGAAGAAACAGGCCCAGGCAAGGCTGAAGGCCTTGGCCGACCAGCGTAAAAGAGAGGCTGAGCTGGTAGCCCGCGATGAAGCCTATGCAAAGGTGCAGGCTGAGCATGAGGCCAGGCGTCAGGAGGAAATGGCCAAACAATTGCGCCAGGTGGCCAAGGGCAAGTGGGATGTGCCCGAAACTTCCACAAGTGCGAGGCCACCAGCACCAGCACCAGGCGAGATCTTATCCGATGAATCCTTTACTCGCCTGCTGGTGATGGGCGCTGATGAGGATGTACTATCCCTTGTGGATAAGTACCAAGAGGAGGAGGTCGCTGAAGTCCCTCCACCCGCGCAAGGGGGTGGTGGAGGTGAGGAAGACCCACTGGCCGCGCAAGGGGGTGCCAGTGGAGGAGTTGAGGAGCGGGCGACCACCCCGGTAAAACTAGCGAGTTTTTCAGACATGAGCTCAGACTCTGAGGATGCAGAGGAGCCAAGGGCTGAGGAGCCAGAGCAGGAGCCAGCTGAGGAGGTAACACATTACTCCATGGTGCAGAGGATGGAGCCAAGGGATCTGTTCCCAGACATTGATGATAAGGCTCGTCGTCCTGCCAGTCGCCCCCGATCTACAGATGCCTCGACATCAACTTCCGGGCGACCAGCAGCATCCTCTACATCACCAGCTAAGCGTGCACGTACTGAAAGGCGACCTTACATGCTCTGCATCCAAGAGCATCAACTGGTTGATGAGGAGACCTTCCAGTCGCTAGTGACAGGGGTACATCGGTGGGAGCACTGCGGGGCAATGGCGTTTCTAAATTCACGAGTGCCTGAGCCTTCAGCATTCAACATCATCCCCTTCAGCGGACTCCCCCACCAGTCGGTATATGCCTCAAGAATCCTTGACTGGTGCCTGCCCCTGCAGCCAGTGGAATACTACAATTCCACTCTCTATGAGTACGCTGAGAACATCACGGCGAGGTGGAGAATGCCGTCAATGACGAAATGATATCCAGCTACCGACGACTCTGGAGGGTGGATCCGGAACTATGTCTAGAGTTCCGGAGGTGGAGGATTTTTGACAGATGCCAGCGCCTGCTGACAGTGGAGAAGCGGGCGGTACTCTATGCCAGGCTGGGTCTTGGCTACTGGAGAGCGGAGGAGGAGTGGGCTCGCGCTTTCATGGGCACTGATCCTGATTGCCCCCAGCAGCTGTCTACAAGGAGGATCAAGCGCCGCTTGCTGCAAATCGCTGAGTATAGGCAGCTGACTGGACGCTCCGGCCTCCCGCCACTGAAAAAGGTCAAGTTACCTTTCCTCCAGTTTCGAGTCACCAGTCGGGGGTACCAGCTGACGTACGCGCTCCGTCGCCTCAAAGTGCTGGTTACCCTCCCGAGGATCCCTCCCTACCATGCTATCCTGTTCGACATGGCTGCCAGCGCTCTGCTGGTGGATCACTTAGTAGAGGAGGATCCCTCTCGTGGTTTGTGGCTGACCCTTGCCGTCCCCCCTGTTCCTATTATCTCGGGCGATCTTGTCCCTGATTCTATGGACTGGCAAGTGGTGGAATTCACAGCCCCACCCATTTTTGAACAAGTCCAGCCAGCTCCAGCAGCAGTGCCTGTAGTGGAGCCAGCAGCTGATGTCCAAGTAGTGGAGCCAGCAGCTGATGTACCAGTAGAGGTGTCAGCAGCAGCTGCTGTACCAGTAGAGGAACCAGCAGCAGCTGCAGTGCCAGCGGAGGAGCCAGCCCCAATGGAAGAATCAGCTGTATTTGAACCAGCAGCGGCTCCTTCCGCAACTGATGTGCCCTCCTCTTCCATTGAAGTCTCAGCAATGCCAATCTCCGAGATCCATCCCCCTGCGCAGCTTCTTGCACTTATTGATGCCAGGATGGACCAGCGCTTCGCCAGCTTCCGCACTGAAATTGCTCAACAGATGGAGTCTGTCACCGCTGGAGTGTCCTCCTTTTTGGCGCGGATCCAAGAGGGGGAAAGTGCGCGAGCACGTGCTGAGGCTGAGAGAGCTCGTCTTGCTGAAGAGGAG
>JAPKLW010003425.1:0-42179 GCA_026898455.1 Plectranthus barbatus
TGTCAGCTGCGTACTCAGTCACCAGCACCAGCTGATCTGTTGCCAGTTGTCAGCTGAGTGTAAGTAGCGTGCAAGAAACACTTTATATTATTTCCGCTGCGTAACGTTTAAACTCTGAAAAACCGGGACCAACAATTGACCATCTCGATTGTCTGATGGTCAATCGAGGAAGCTGGTTGAGAAGATCAGTCCTCTATAGATCTAGTCAAAATAGTACATTTGTCATTGGAATAATTTGTGCGACTGATCATTGATCTCGGGAATATTTTCTCTCAGCTCTCTCATGGTCCTGCGCACTAGAGTAGCTTCATAAAAAATAACATTACATGTTATCTCCACAAGTTTGGTAATCTAATTGAATACCCGATATCGCCTGTGAGATGGGTGCCCATATCCAAGGAACACACCTTCATCAGCTTTGGGAGAGGCATTCAGTTTAGACTTGCCATTGTTGTTAGCATAACATGGTGAACCAGGCACGAAGATGAGCTAAGGAAGGCTTACGACCATGATATATCTCGTGTGGGGTCTTCTGAAGTCTGTCATTGATATCGCTTCGATTTTGAGTGTAGCACACCGTCATCAATGCTTCGCCCCAAAACTTCTCACCCAAGCTGGTCTTAGCCAGCATGGTTTGGATAGCTTCCTTCAGTGTCCGATTCCTTAATTCTGCCAGGCCATTTTGCTGCAGAGTTCTTGGAGTTGAACACTCATGCCCGATGTCGGCTTCTGTGCAAAAATCCATCAGAGGCCCGTGGCAAAACTCTGATCCATTGTTGGATCTAATTCTCTTCATTGTAACTTCTCCCTGATTCTGGATTCGTGATAACTCTCATAAGGATTTACTCTTTCTTTCTATAAATTGTGTAAATGTGTTATGAATTCGAGCAAATATGTAAGATTAGTAGTAAGTTTTAGGTTAATTAAGTGTTGTGTCTTGTCTTTGTTTATTAGGTAGTGTTTAGTTGTTTTATTAGGGAACATTATGCTGGAGCTTAATAGTAGCATGCAGACGAGAAGTTGTTGCTGCGGCATGGGAATCCCATGGCCAGCTCTCTGAAAAAAACTATTCTGGATCACCTGCAGACAGGATCTTTTCACTTTTCTGATTCTGTCTCAAAAGCTGAACAGGTGTCAACCGTGTGAGCTGCCAGAGCTGGAAGGCAAGATAGAGAGCCACGGGTAGAGTGGAGATGCAATCGAAGCCGAAAAGGATGGAGATATATAAGAAGGAAATAGAAGAGGATAGACACACAGACAAGATTGGAAGAAGTGTGTGCGAGAGAAGATTGTGGAGTTCGTAAGAGATCGAGGAAGAGAACTCAGTGAACAATGATTTTGGCTGCGTTATTTTGGTTTTTGCAAGTTATTTTCTGTTAGAAGATGGTTAGGCAGATGAACATGGTAGCTATCTTTTACTTTCTTGTTTCGAATATGAGCTAAAACCTTTATGCTTGGGTTGTTGACTTGTTTATCTATATGAATATATATTAGAGTGAGTTCTTGTTTCAAATCTGATGTTTGATCATGGTTTTGGTTTGTTTGATTCTTTGAGCACGATAGTGGAAAAGAATTTCTCACTTAGAGAGACTGAAAGGAGATCTAGGAATAGGGAATTATGATCAACCTTATTCCTTATGTAGACATATGAGGAAATTTAGGCTTGTTGAGAAACCCCTGTTCTGTTTTATTGCATTCGAATATTAAATCTTGCACAGACATATGAAGAATGATAGGAAGAGGCAAATCTAGTAAAGTGAAAGTCTACTAGGCAATGTTGATAGGTTACAAGACTCAAAGGTGATGCATGAACTATGCTCTAGCATGTAGGATAGTGGATAGTGGATGAACATTAGTTGACAACCCGAGTGTGTTTTCTCTCATTGTTCAATCATATTTCTGAAGTTTATATGATCATTGTTTGGGAAGAAAAGTTTTTAATCATATTAGTTTTAATTGGTTTCATTATATACTCGTATTTGCAATTTAAAATTTGGAAATCATAACACAAACTTTTATTTACAAGCAATATTTTGTGCACGGCTTACTTTCACTCCATTGGGTACGATATCTGGAATCTTGATCTATATTACTTTTTAGACTACGTGCACTTGCATATTGAACTGTAACACATCACAGCACACAACAAGTTTTTTGTGCCGTTCCTGGGGAGCGATTGATTCTAAGTCTGAATGTTATTGTATTGTTTGGTTCCACATATATATTTAGCTTACTAAGATTGTTGAAAACTAAACATTTTCTGTAATTGTAGGGATGCTAATTGTGTATGGGTGAGGAAGTTGAGTGAGAACTATTTCCATTTGATCCAGAAATGGAGAGAACATTTAGAAGAAACAGAAGAAAAGAGAGAGTTAAGAAAATGGCTGAAGCAAATCCATAGGGTGGCGGAAATGGAGAAGGAAATCCAGAGAATTTGGTAGCCCTGGATGATGATCAAAATAGAGCTATAAGGTAATACATAGCCCCACGGCTGAATGAATTTGATCCTAGAGTAGTTAGACCTGCGGTGGAGGCACAACACTTTGGATTGAAGCCTGTTATGTTCCAAATGCTACAAAGTTTGGGACAATTTGGGGGAATGGCTACTGAGGAACCTCACTTACACTTGAGGTTTTTCTGTAGGTTTTGTGATAACTTCAAGTTACAAGGAGTAACCCCAGAGGCTTTGAGGATGAGATGGTTTCCATTTTCCTTAAGGGACAGTGCTAAAACATGGTTGACCAATCTTCCACCAGGGTCTATTACTACTTGGAATAAGTTGGCTGAAACATTTCTGATGAAGTACTTCCCTCCAACTAGGAATGCTCAATGCAGAAGCACTATCATGTCCTTCAGTCAGGAAAATGAACCTGTTAGTGAAGCCGGGGAAAGGTTTAAGGAGCTGCTTAGAAGATGTCCTAACCTTGGGATACCATACTGTATTCAGATAGAGACTTTCTACAATAGTCTAAGTAGAAATTCAAGAATGGTTGTGGATGCATGTGCTGGGGGGCATTGTTAGATAAAACTTATAATGAAGCTTGTGAGATTCTGGATAAGATTGCTGCAAAGATTGCTGCAAAAAACAACTATTGGTCAAATTCAAGAGCTGCAACAATTTAAACTCCAAAGGTAGCTGGTCTCTTGGAAAAAGACCCCCTCACTGCTCTGACAGCACAAATGGAGGCTTTGGGAGAACATTGAGAAAAACACTAGTCAAGCCGTGGTTGCCTCAGTGCCCTAAGAATCTGCAGTGGCTTTGAGTTGTATTTACTGTGGGAGAGGACACCAATTTGAGGATTGCCCATCAAACCCAGCTTTAGTATGTTACATCAGGAATCAGAATCAACACCACTAGGGTAACAATCATTATTCAAACACTTATAATATAGGATGGAGGAATCATCTAAACTTTTCCTGGTCTGGACAAGGAGGTCATAATGTTGTAGCAAGCGAGCAACATAATTCTTATAATAAAGGTGGATATAATCAATAGTCGACCAATCAGCAACAAAGTTTGGAAGCACCACCTCCTAAGCCAGAGACATCTATGGAGAAGATGATGAAGGATTTTATGACACAAAATGAGGTGCGCCTAAAGAGTCAAGACGCTCTTATTCAGATTCAAGCCTCTTCATTAAGGAATTTAGAGGTGCAAATGGGACAGTTGGCTAATGAGCTGAAAAACAGGCCACAAGGCACATTACCTAGCAGCGCTGAGAACCCAATGCGAGGAAAAGAGCACTGTAAAGTAGTTACATTAAGAAATGGAAAACAATTTGAGGAAAGAAGAGTTTTACTTCAAGAAGTTGGAGAAGGATCATCTTTAGGAGCTACTGCAAGCAAGGAAAACTCATTGAAGGAAAAACAAACAGAGAACAAAGAGGTGTTTCTTGAAGAAAGGATGGTAAAAAGGTCCTGTGGAGAAAGTTCTAGAGAATTCTGAAGGAAATGCAGCGAACTAAGAGGAAATCTGGCTTAGATGAGTATGATTATGAACCACCTCAACCATATCCAGTTAGATTCAAAAACCAAAAGGAAGAAGAGCAGTTTAATAAATTCTTGGAAATGCTTAAGCAAATTCACATTAATGTTCCTTTGGCAGAAGCATTTGAGCAAATGCCTACCTATTTGAAGTTCTTGAAAGACATCTTGTCTAAAACAAGTGGTTGAAAGAATTTGAAACATTATCACTACTCGAGGAGGTAGGTGGACCACTAAGAAGACATATTCCAGCCAAGCTTAAGGATCCAGGAAGTTTCACTATTCCTCTTTCCATTGGAGGTCGAGATGTGGGTAGAGCTCTTTGTGACTTGGGACTTGGGAGCTATTGTGAATCTAATGCCATTGTCAATATTTCAGAAGTTGGGCATTGGAGGAGCCAGGCCTACAACCATATCTTTACAACTTGCAGATAGATCTACTGTCCACCCTGAAGGAAAAATAGAGGATGTACTTGTGAGGGTGGATAAATTCATATTCCCTGCTGACTTTATTATTTTGGATTATGAAGCAGACAGAGAGGTGCCCATCATTCTAGGAAGATCTTTCCTATCCACATGGAGAACTCTGATTGATGTAGAAAAAGGAGAACTAATTATGAGGGTGCTAGATGAGCAAGCTACTTTTAACTTGTTCAATGCTATGAAGTTGCCTGATGACTCAGAAGATTGTTTCTCCATTGGGGTTCTTGATTCATCAATAGAGGAATTTATATTAGAAAATCATTCAGAAAAGAATAATGAAAGTGAAGAATTGTCTGATGATGCTATAGCATGGGTAGAGCTAGGTCGAAAGTTTGGGGGAGTAAGACAACGTTTTGAGCTATTGGATTTGTTATCCAGAGAGTTGAAGGAGTCTAAGACATCAATGGAAGAGCCTCCAGAACTAACTTTGAAGCCTCTCCCTGCCCATTTGAAATATGATTATTTGGGTGAATCAGATACTTTACCAGTTATTATAGCTGCTAATTTAAAGGAGAAAAATGAGTAGAAATTGTTGGATTTGCTTAAGAGACACAAACAAGCAATAGGATGGACTATTTCTGATATCAAGGGGATAAGTCCTACAGCCTGTATGCACAAGATATTGATATAAGAAGGGAGCAAGAACTCCATTCAACCACAAAGGAGGTTGAATCCCAAAATGAAGGAGGTGGTAAAGAAAGAGGTCATCAAGTGGTTGGATGCAAGGATCAGTTTCCCCATTTTAGACCGTTCTTGGGTGAGCCCGGTGCAGTGTATCCCTAAGAAAAGAGGAGTTACAGTGGTCCAGAATGATAGCAATGAGTTGATTACAACTAGAATTGTGACAGGATGGAGGATCTGCATAGACTATAGGAAGCTGAATGATGCAACCAAGAAGGACCACTTCCCTCTGCCATTTGTAGATCAAATGCTAGATAAATTAGTTGGGCAAGAGTTCTATTGCTTCCTTGATGGGTATTCGGGGTATCATCAGATTGCTATTGCCCCAGAGCACCAAAGCTTAACTACCTTTACCTGTCCTTATGGAACATTTGCTTTCAGGAGGATGCCATTTGGGCTATGTAATGCTCCAGCAACCTTTCAACGTTGCATTATGAGCATATTTTCGAAGATGATAGATAATGGATTAGAAATCTTCATGGATGAATTCTCAGCATTCGGGGATGATTTTGATGCATGCTTAAGGAATCTGGAGAAAGTATTAAAGCTTTGTGAGAAATCTCAGTTGGTTCTCAATTAGGAAAAATGTTGTTTCATGGTGCAACAAGGGATTGTCTTGGGACATAAAGTTTCCAAGGTTGGTATTGAAGTTGATCCTGCTAAGATTGAAGTTATAGATAAGATAGCCATACCAAATTTAATAAGGCAGTAAGAAGCTTCCTCGGGCATGCAGGTTTTTACAGAAGGTTCATAAAAGACTTCTCTAAAATTGCTAAACCTCTATTTGAATTACTTGAGAAAGACAGAAACTTTGAAATTTCTCAACATTGTGAGGAAGCATTTATGAAGTTGAAGTCTGCACTGGTTTCTGCACTTGTGATGCAGCCTCCAGATTGGAATTCCCTATTCGAACTAATGTGTGATGCTAGCAATTATGCTTTGGGGGTTGCTTTGGGACAAAGAAAAGACAAGATCTTCAGAGTGATCTACTATGCAAGTAAAACACTAGATAGAGCTCAAAGAAACTATAAAACTACAGAGAATGAATTGTTGGCTGTAGTTTTTGCTTTTGATAAGTTCAGGTCTTACCTTGTAGGATGCAAGGTCATTGTATATACCGACCATTCAACAATAAAATATTTGATGGCAAAGAAAGATGCCAAGCTAAAGCTCATAAGGTGGATACTGTTACTATAAGAGTTTGATATTGAAATCAAAGATAAAAAGGGGACTAAGAATCAAGTAGCAGACCATCTTTCAAGATTGGAAAACCCATATGGAGAAGATGTTAATGATTAGGTTAATGATAAATTTCCAGATGAGCAATTGATGAGTTGTGCAGAAAAAATTCCATGGTATGCAGACATAGCAAATTACTTGTCAATTGGAGATAACCGTATAGTGTGTATGGTCAGCAATTGAAGAGGTTCCTTCAAGAATTAAAGTATTATTATTGGGATGATCCAGTTTTGTATAAATTGGGATCTGATCAGATTTTCAGGAGATGTGTACCAGAAAAGAATATGCAGTCAATTTTGGGAGAATGCCATGTTACAGCATATGGAGGGCATTATGGTGGTCAGAGAGCTACATCAAAGGTTCTTCAATCAGGATTCTTTTGGCCTATAGTGTTCAATGATGCTTATTAATTTGTGAAGAATTGTGATAGGTGTCAAAAAGTTGGAAATTTGCAGCAAGGAATGCAATGTCGTTGAACAATATGATTGAGGTAGAGTTGTTTGATGTTTGGGGAATGGATTTCATGGGCCCATTTCCAGTTTATTTTGGAAATGAATACATTTGGTTGGCAGTGGATTATGTGTCCAGATGTGTTGAGGCTTGTGCTTATGCCCGTAATGATTCAGCCACAGTCATGAAGTTCCTACACAGGAACATCTTCACAAGGTTTGGTAGGCCCAGGGCCATAATCAGTGATGAAGGCACCCACTTCATCAACAAAAGTTTGTCAGCAATGTTGTGTAAGTACAATGTCACTCACAGGGTGTCTACAGCCTATCACCCTCAGACCAATGGATTCGCAGAATTTTCAAACAGAGATGTAAAGAGTGTGTTGGAGAAAGTGGTGAATGCCACAAGGAAGGATTGGTCTAAACACCTAGATGATTCATTGTGGGCTTATAGAACTGCTCATAAGACCCTATTAGGAATGTCTCCTTATAGATTAGCATTTGTAAAAGCCTGTCATTTACCCTTAGAATTTGAACACAAGGCTTATTAGGCAACCAGAAAAGTGAATCTTGATCCAAAAGCTAGTGGTGCAAAAAGACTGCTGCAGTTGAACAGAATCTGAGGGCTCGCTTGACGAAACTCTTTCCTTCAGAGTCGGGAGCTTCCTTTTTTCCTTTCGCCTTCTCGAGGAGTTTGGAAGTCCTCCTCATTTTTCTTCAAGCTCAGCGATTCATCTTTCTCCTTCTTTGGATTAAGAACCAAACGTCTTTGGTTTCTCTTGTATTAAGCTTCACTGACCAGCTGGCCGGTTAGTATGAAAGGGTTTCTTTGTTTTCCATTTGGAATCCCTCTTCACGAAGTAAGTTGCGTCTTCAGCTTGGTGTCTTGGAGAGTTGGTTGCTCGCATAGCCTCCTTTTTATTCACCATTTGAATATCCCATTCGTGGGCTTGTAGTTGGGCGAACAACTCCTCGGTCGTTATTTTGGATAAGTCTTTTTCTTTTAGCGCGGTGGTCTTGACGAACCAATCCTCTTTCAGCATCTTGGATAGGATCTTGGCATTAAGATATGTGTTGGAGTATGGCCTATCCAAAGTTTTGAGTTCAATAAAGATGGCGTTAAATCTCTTTTCCATTGCCTTTATGGTATCTACAGGTTGCATCTGGAATGACTCGTACTTGTCAACACACATTTACAGTTTGTTGCACTTCATTTGATCGATTTCATGGCAAAGTGTGTCGAGGTAGCACCATACTTATTTGGCACTGTTGAATTGCATAACTTCATCCACAAAGGCATCAGGTAGGGATGATAGTATGGCTTCTAGAGCTACGGAGTCAAGTTAATTTCTTATTTTATTTTTTGGATGCCACTCATCGTATGACTTTTCGACGATTCTGGCGCCTTTATTTCCAAGAGGTGGAAGGACCTTTTATTGGCCCATTTTCCAATAGCTCTATTATTTATGGATGAACGCTCTTTAGTTGTATGGAAGACCTCTTCTTCCACATCTCGTACTTTTCTAGATTGTACGGTGGCAGCTTTATCATGTTTATCATGATTGTACCTGAGCTAAGATACAAAAAAAATTGTGCAAGGAATGGATAGCAGTCCTAAGCAACTTAAAATGACCAGCTTGTGAGGACTAGCCGCTCTGATACCATTTATTAGAACCAGTTTATCGGAGTAAAGAGTATATGCACAACGAAAATTAAGTTTGTTTGTTCGGTAAGCTTGCACTTATCCAAGCTGATGATTACGCATTAGCTTGGTTTGTCAAATCTCGTTCAGGTACTTAGTGTCAAATATGCTTAGTGTCAGTATTCAGTTTATATTACAACAATTGACTGTTGAGTTTTAAAATATAAGTAAGTTGACAAAATGAAGAAAACAGTAAATGACAAACATATTTATAGTAGTTCGGACTAAACTGTGCTATGTTCAATCTTCAGACATTCGGTCTGGTAATCCACTAAGCTTAGAACTTTACGAGGGCTCCTACAATCTATAGCATGTTGGTGAATGCCTCGTCCACCGATCCACGAGCGCACTCGCTTGGTCCTTGCTTGGTTATTCGCTTCACAGCTGCTTAGAGTGTGGGCGCACCACTCAGCCTCCTCTTAGCCGAAATGGGGTGTTTATAGATCCCACTTGAACTATCTCCTCGGCGGCAAGTTGCGTGTAAGAGTTAGAGTACAAGATGTACTTGACTGATGTAGTCTTTCTTGGAGAGAAAGACTATCAAGAACTCAAGAACACTAAGATTTTGAGCCCCGTGTTCACTGAGGTGACACACAAAAAAGCTTTAAAAAGTATCGAACGTGATTAGTAAGCTCAAAAGTTGTCTATTTTTACGTACTATGTTCGGTGATTGAGTAGTTCGTAATTCATATGCGTTGTAAATTCGTAACTCGTAACCTTCTTCTTGTTGGATTCTCCGGTATTTATAGTCGTGAGGTTCATGGTTTGAAATAATGCCCATTAGAGACAAATTGGAAGGTGTCCAATTGGGTGTCTCTATTGGTTGCTGCGCTAGGCAGGTAGGTGGTGTTTTTCCAGAAGTTTTGCGCCTGCTCCGCCTTTTTCTGACTTCGACAACAACGGTTCATCTTTTTGTCAGAACGGAAGTATTCATCAGTTTGAGGAATCTCAAACTGGTTGTCCTAGATGATGAAACTTAGAGTTTCGTGCTTGCAGATAAGACATCTTCAATCCTTAAAGTATGTACTCTTCAGTACATTCCTCAACCAATCTTCATTGTCTTTATGCTATGGGACCTGGACTAGGAAGTCCATGCTTGTGTCATCATACTTTGAAGTATTCTTGCTCCCTTTGCTAGTAAGTATGGCATAATCGATGAGACCATATTTGTTGGATACGTACTTGTCGAAATCCAAGCTTCAGCTAGACTCATGGTCATCCAGACATGTAGAGTTCGTCGTGAACCTTAGTTTGTTGAGTCTTTTGCACGTACTAGACTGGCCGGTCAATATAGTCTTCAGATTCGCTTCAGCTTACAACTCAATGAAAGAACCTATACAGGACTTTATATTTTTCGACTATGCTGAAACTATCTAAGATGGTTTTTACATACTTTGACCCATCAAAATACAAAAAATAAATGAAGAATATTTCTATCAAATTTCCTAACACCCACAAAATAATATAATTCATATTTATTGAAATAAATAATAAATTTATAACTATGTTTTTGACAATATATTTCTACATTTTTTATGTATTTGTACTACTTGTTTAAATAAATAAATAAATAGATTTCCCAAAATGGTGATATTTAAAATTCTTTGGGTCCTTTTTTGATGTTTTGGTTATAATTGTGTATTTGAGCTATTTGGAACTATGCGTATCTATATTATTTGAGCTGGATTACGTATTATTTATAAGATTTAGAACTAATTAATTGTGATATTTGTACAATTTTAACATGCAATATCACTTATCATTTGTGTATATTTCAAGCAATTGTTTTTTTATTGAAAGTGAAAAACTCCATGTTAAGAACTACAAATATTCAGTACTAAAATTCACTAAGTGAAACAATAAATATCTTTATGAGTGGAATTAATATTAAATATGTATAATTCTTTATTTTTACGAAGGAAATTGGAGAATTACCTGGTAAATTTTCTTTGAAAGCTTGTCGTGCTTTCTTTTTCCGATAGTGGTTAATTCATTGAGTTTCTTCATTGCTGAATGTTGTATAAATTATAATGTGTATGCTTTCACATGAAAAAACATATATTATTGGCTAATACACATACTTCACTTTACTTGGGTGTGTAAAACCTTATTTTAACTAATAAATATAAATCTGGGAATGAGGAGTATAAGATATGTACCTGATGAAAAAAATTGTCAGAAACACAATCAATTCTCTCTCTCTTGTGTTATTTTCGCAACTTTACGATGTTTTTTATTCTTGCTTCAAAATTGCAAAAAAATAAAAAATAAAAAGAAGAAGAAGAAGAAGAAATGAATGTGCTAAAACTCTGTTTAGATTGCAAATGTATAATTGTTTAGCTGATATTGTTGTTCCAAAATATTTTTATTCCAAAACCTGAATGTTGTCAGTTAGATTCTTCCTTGATATTCTTCTGGTTTACTTGAACAATGTTGTTTCCAAGTTATTCCTTCTTGTTTTTGTTGTTAAGAGTTTATCTACATATACATGAGAATATCTGCACTTCCGATTTGTGCTTAATTCGTTTTTTGTGAATGAGAATATTTTCTTAAAGTTTATGAGTGTGGCACCGCCTCAATCTTGTCCAAGAGTAGTAGTTAAGTATTACTCCCCCGTCCCGTTTGAATTAACCCACTTATCGAATCGGGTGTCCAAATCAAATTGGCAAATATATAAAAATGGTAATATTTTTACACTCAATAATAAAATATTAATTCCAATTACACTCACAGTCCTTAATTTCCGTGCAGAAAAGAAAATGACTACTCCCTCCGTCCCATTTTTTTGGTCTTGTTTTAACTTGCACGAATGTCAAAACTCATTTATGAATACATTAAATATTTGAACAAATTTTCTAAATTACCCTTATTTAGTGATAACTACTAATAATAACTTTATTAATTATGTTCAATTTATAAGAGGAAATTTGTAAACACATGCAAAAAACAATACTAAAGTTAGATAATAAACCATATAAATAGGACACCCCAAAAAGGAAACATGGACTAAATAATTGGGACGGAGGGAGTACTTTAATTAGGGCGGAGGGAGTAATAAATATTATCATTGAGCTTATCCATGCTTTGAAATGACTAAAGTGTCCTGAACCTACGAGAGCATTTAATGCTTCACTTACAACATCTATTTTTTTTTTTTTTGCCTTTTTCCTCGTTCATATAAATATTTTTTAAGTGATTTATTTCAATAACTTGGCTATTGGGTTAATTCATTGTTTCATTATGGACTTAATAAATGTGTATTGGGTTAACTTATTGTTTGTTCAAATTTAATATTTTTTTATATTCCCTTAGTTCCGCTCATATGATCCAGTTTGATTTTGCATGTTTGTAAAAAATTATTTAATATTTAAATAAATTTTTAATATTCCCCTTAGTTAAAGAATTAGTTAACCTCTCATTTTCATATTATTACATTTAAGGTTCTCATTTTTCTAAATTTATTCAGGGGTAATTGTAAATTATCAAATAAATAATATTAAATATAAAAATTGGACCATATAATTAAAACACTCTAAAATAGTAATTCAGACCAAATAATTGGAACGGAGGGAATATATAGCTATAGTCTTCAAATTTTTTAAGATAAAATTATATATATATATATATATATATATATATATATACTAATTTAAAAGAGTTTTAAAAATCTTATTTGTATGTATTTATAATTTATTTTGACCAATAAAATTATATCTTACATGGGTAAATTTTTGTTTTATTGTTTACAAATTTTTTTTTTTTTGCTTCATTAAATCTCTTGAGATTAATTATATGAAACACTGTGTAGATATTTAAAAAAATTAACTTTCATGTTGGATTAAAATATAGTGGAGCTTTAAGAATTCAATTCATGCACTATCTTATGAACATTACACTTCAACATTACTTATTATATTTACATTTTCTTAATCTATTTTATGTTTGAATAATTATTCAGTTATCTCATATGAGTAATAAAAATGTTTGTACTTTAATGTTTGATTAAAATGTAATGGAAGTTTTAAGCATTCAATTCACTCACTTATTATAATTCATTTTCTCCATTTATTTTATGTTCAAATAACAATATATGTGTAATAATTAAGTTTTAGAAACTGATCTAATAATTAATTTAATAAACCAATAGCTTTTAAATTCAAAGGATAGTTATGAAAATATATAAAACACACTGTATTTAGTTAAAAACATATTTGGACAGCTTAATCAAAATGACTACATCAAGTGGCTAACATGAAAATACAAAATGGTCCAACCAATACATCACTACTTCTCCTTAATATTGATCCAACCTACTTTTCTTTTCTGATAAAAATTTTGGAATTCTTATTAAGTAGTGTAGAAGAGAATTCATCAATCAAAGTTCTCTTTACTTGCCCATCTTCTATCCTCTCATTTTCAACATGTAACTTTCATGGAGTCTTATCACAAATGTTTCCTCAACATTATTAATTGTAGTATTGTTTTATTCTAACATTGAAACACAATAAGATTCATGCAATATAATAATGTATGTTATGAAATATAATAACTATCTTAATACATATACATTATTGTTATAGTAAAAGTTTGCATAAACCTTACTTTTTGAATTTCTGCAATTATAAGAGTTGAATAAAGTTATGTCTGTGCTAATCTGGAGGACTGAGTATGAACCACCATTATACTCATTGTTACTCCTAGCTTTTGATGAAACTTTAAACAAAAAATCCCTTTCCATGAAAGCTTTATAAATTGGATCATGAAGATTATGCTTTTCATCTTCATTTTGTATTAGATCTGCAACTATTTTTTCAATAATCTGCATGCACTCTCTTTTTCATACAACTAATGTTGTTCCGAATGATTCATCAATTACATCAAACACCAATCCATACATATAATATCATATAGATATTAGATAGTTAAAAATAATTGATCCATAATAACTTATATATAGTTTATAATTACCTCATGTTGCCTGAATCATCCAACATATCACATTTTTTGCGGTTGAATTGTAAGTCTTCCTTTGTTAGCTTTATTTTTTTTTAGATTTTGCATGATATGCAGTACCACCCATCATCCAAATTTACACTTACTATTTTTCCACTTATCCAAAATGACACATCCTAACATTTAAAGGCATGTTAAAGTAATTACTTGAAATGATTGTTAGGCATAAATATTGTCATAATTTTAAATAAAATAATTTTACCCCATTTGCTAAGAATAGCTCACCAATTGTCTTTAGCTCAAACTCGGCATTAGGTTTTTGATAAAAGACATTAAGTGGATGTTTGAGGACCACTACCAATGATTTTGTAGAAAAGTCAGTAGCAACAACTATCCTGCATAAATAGGTATATGCAGTCCCCTCGCTCGGGGTGTAGTGGTGAAAGCACCTTGCCTGGACCAAGAGGTCACAGGTTCGAGCTTCCCTGGTGACATCTGGGTGTGTGAGTTTAATTAATGTATTTCTATTCAAAAAAAAAAAAAAGGTATATGTATGTTAAAATTTATTTTATAAGATATTAATTATTTTTCAGATTTATTATTATAAAGTCAATTAAAAATTTTAACCTTTTCTTGAAATCTGTCACTTCTTATATGTCTGAATTAACATGAATTTTACACACATGGTAGGAACTTTGCAACTTCATTTTTCGTACAATAACATCAAGCTAAGGTCAATAGAATAGGGATTTAGATTTCATGGCTTCTTATTGGAAAAATAAAAAGCATACCTTGAAACATATTTGGACGAAATATTTGCAGCAATATGGCATTTAATGGTTGTTCATTCTTCCCTAATAACTTGAAAATTCCGTGCATGTAGTTTTTTCACATAGTATACTTGTAATACGTTTTCCCCTATATAGTTATAGTGACTAGAACATAAGAATGTTTCATTATTTGTAAAAATTTAATTTTCTTACTCAATATCTTGCAGTACAATCTTCACAGTAGTCTTCTTTATGCTCCATTTTGGCAAGTTATGGTTTTTGCCACTGGTTTGTTAAGTAGCACTCCAAAAATGTTTGCAGCAAATATATTAGGTCTTAAATAATTGACTAAGATATTATTGTTGTTGATGAAAAAATCTTACCATATAGTTTATCTTTTTTTATAGCATTGAGATCTTCTATTTCTTCAAATGATTTCAGCACGAAGAATTGCTTTGAGAAATCTACATCAAGGATTTTTTGACATATGTTACAATAGTGAATTTTATTTTGTATATGCAAGTAGCAATTTTATATTTTCTTGCATTATGGACAACCATAAATTTTTTAACACCAAACATATGTCCTTCCCTTAGTGTAGTTTCCCATCTTGTTACGAAAATCTTTAGTATTGTTGTTTTAATTTTTTCACCATGCAAAAAAATAAAATTAGCATTAAGTAATATATAATTTATATTAGGTAGATCGTAGATTTGAACCAAGCGAACCTTCATGGCTGAATGCATTCTCATTTTTGTTGGATGAAGATCCTTAATGACACACCATATTAATGTTGGTTTTTGGTTTTTTACTTCCATTGTGGAATTTTTAGCTTATGATATTTTTGGCTTTTTAGTTTTCACGGTCAAACTCTCTCAAATGAACGCAACTTTTCAAACTCTCAGTAAAAAAAAAAAAAAAGAAAAAAAAAAGAAAGTAAAAGACCTTCTTGTTGCCTTTTGTAAAGTAAACATAATAAACCAATCGAAGATTTTGAATGTTCTAAATTGTGGTGCCATAAATTTTATTCAATGTAAATGGATGGGTTTTGAGTTTTGTGTCTCCTTAGGATTTATGATTTTCTTCTAAAAGTGAATTTTTTTATATACTTTCGAAATTGAGTTAGACATATAGTTCTGGTTGATTATATATCTTATAATTTTCAATAAATTTTTTTGTTATAAGAATTCTTATTTTTTATATTTGGATTTGTTGATTCGATTATATATTTGTATTAGTAAAGCAAAAAAAATTTAAATTTTGAGATTTAAAAATATAATTTTTATTTTGAATAATTGTAAATGAAAAATTACTTTTGTGGATTTAAAATTTTCTATTGTATATTTTTTTCAAGAAGTAGTGTTATTAGAGGTGTAAATGAACCAAACTGTTCGTGAGCTACTCGGGTCTCGATTCGATAAAAGCTCGTTCAAGTTCATTTAGTAAAGCTCGTTTATTAAATGAACCAAACTTGAGCATCATATTATTCGACTCGTGAGCTCGTGACCAGGCTCGTTAGCTAAAATTAGTAAGAAATATAAAATAATTACTTTTATAAAAATAATATTTTTATGATTTAAGAGTAACAATAATGATAAATCTATCTAATAATGAAAAAAATTTAGAATTTGAGAATGAATATGATTTTTTTTGGAATAAATAACATTTTCTTCTAAATAATAATGAAAATCTTAAATATATTCTAAATATAGAAAGTTCGTTTAGGCTCGATAATGTTCGTGAACATCAAAGTATTCGATAAAAAAGCTCGAAGCTCGACTCGAAACTAAACGAGTCAAACTTGAGCACGGCACTACTCGACTCGATTCGGTTCGATTACACCCCTAAGTGTTATAAAGATAATTATAGACGGTCTACTGATTGGATTGGATGTGATTAAAGTAATAAATTGAAATATGTGCGGATTCTTTTGGGCGGTTGAATTTGAATTTAAATTCATTAATGCCCCGAGAATTTTAATGGACTTTTAATATGTGAGGAAAATTTGAATGAGCTTTTCTGTCATTGAATTGGTCCATAATTATTAAAAAGTTTATTGTAGAAAAGTGAAGTGGGGGAAATGAGATTTCAATTGCATGATCAGTTGTAGTTTTGGGCGGCTGTGGCTACAATATTTAATGGGATTGCATAAGTAAATTTAATAGATTCTTTATTGATTTTAGAGAAATCTCTTGCATCACTCTTCACGGTTCATAAGAAAATTCATAGTTGAAGTTCACTTTTGATCGACGTACCACAATTTCATCATTTATTTCAATATATATGCACAAAAAAGATAAGCCCTTACCTCTCCCTTAAATCCATCAGATGAAAGTTGAATCTTTATTCTTTGGCTGCTGCCTTCAGTCACAAAGAATGCAAAACGAGCTGCTTCAGCTAGGGAAAAATAAGGAAAGAAAAACTTAAAAGTAACAAACTATCAACAAACCAAATCAGGTATAAGGCAACTAGACTACCCCATGACATAACGTTTGAATAATTACGAAGTCGGAAAACCATTAAATCCTGTATTGATTGTAATTAGGTACAAACTCTTTAGTAAAAATAGCCGGCTCAACACTACATTTTTCTAACCAAATCGGAAAACCATTAATTCTCTATATCTAATTAAATGAATCGGCGCTTAGATACCACCTTGACAGTTTAGATGTTGCCCGATCAATATAAATTAAATCTATATAATTTTAATTTTATTTAAAAATATTTATATATTTAAAATATTAAATGTTACTTTTAGGAAATTACCATCTCCCCACTCAAACTGCTTAGTTTATCATTTAACTAACACTTAGAAATATTCTCTCTTAAACTGAGGCACTAGGCTCTATACAAACACCCAACTAACATTAATGAATTTTACAACGATGATCAATGCACAAACTAATCGCGCACACCCAAAGATTTGTTGATTTAGAAAGGGAAAAAAATTGCCCATGGTGGTATAAATGGGCCATATCTAACGGGCCATCCACTCAACAAGTAGTTTGGTGGTACTGATATATAGCTAGGCAGGTATGGACTATATATAGTATCCGGCGCCGGCAAGTATAACTTCACCTATTAAAATAATTCCAAGCCATTCTCTCACTAGAACTAGAACTGAAGGTGGGATGTGCAGTTTACAGAGACGCGGCGATGTTTTCATCCTCACAATCACCGGCGACCACGAACACCTCCTGAACCCGAACCTCATCGACTCTATACGGGCTGCACTCCGCCGCGCCAGGTCGGAGTCCACGTCCTCCACCGCGCTCATCACTACCTCCGAGGGCAAGTTCTTCTCCAATGGCTACGACTACGATTCTTGGGCACTTTCTGATCCCCACACGTTCTGGGAGAAAGCTAAGACGATGTCTCAGAAACTTCGGCTTCTGGTGGAGGAGCTCATCTCTATCCCCATGCCGACAATCGCCGCCGTCACCGGCCACGCCTCCGCGGCCGGCTGCATTCTGGCCCTTTGCCACGACTACATCCTCATGCGCGAAGACCGAGGGTACCTCTACATGAATGAGCTAGAGATCAAATACACGATTCCATATTGGTTCTTGCAGGTTCTCAAGAGCAAGATTGGGTCGCCCAAGAATTTGAAACATATGGTGTTGAAGGCGCCGAAAATAAATTCACACACCGGGTTGGAGTGGGGCATCGTCGACTCAGCCCATGCGAATGCGGCGGAGACTGTGGGTGCAGCGGTGAAGTTGGCGGTGGATTTGGTGAGTAGGAAGTGGGACGGGGCATCGTACGCCGCCAACCGGAGAACTGTGCTTGCCGACGTGCTGGCGGCGCTGAGATCGGATGAGACGGTGGGGGATTTGGGGGAACACGCCGACAACGTGATCTCAAGATTGTGATCAATCATCCATGTTTGGTTCGTTGTCATACGTATGTTTCAAATAACGAGTTGTTTGATCGAAATCCAATTTTATCATTGTTGGAATGGGCTTTTTTATATAAGTAGGTCGTTACATGAAATAATTAAATTTATGTAAAAATCAATAAATATAACAAACGTTATTATGATTCGGGTATAAGTATGTTATTATACGTTATTTTTGTGTTTAATAGATATGATAAATATTATAATTTTTAATTTGATATACCTATATTTTATATTTTTAATTTATAAATAATTCTAATTAAAGTAAAATGAAAAAAAAAATCAAACTGATATACTCATATTTTATATATTTTAGTCTAAGATAAGAAATAGAAAATTAAATAAAATAAAAAAAATCTAATTGATATAACCACATTTTAAAATTTTACCATTTGTGGGGTTCTTTACTAATTTAGTTTAAAATTGTTAAATAGTATTGCATTTGTAATTTAGTGATTTTAAATTATAGAGGAATATGAAAATTTGAAAAAAAAAAGTGTGATATTTGACTAAAATTATGGCTATAAGTTTATATATAATTTTTTATAATTATATATAATTACATTGCTGAGTTGGTTATTATTTATTATAGTACATATTATATATAATTCAGTATTTAAGATTATGAAAGATAATTAATTTGTACCAGATATGTACAAATTATAGATAAGTTTATATACTCCCTCAGTCCCCATAGGAGTAGTCTTACTTTTCATTTTCGTTTGTCCCATAAAATAGTCTCATTTTCCTAAAATGACAAACTTTTTCACACTCACCAATAAAATATTAATTCCACTACACTCACAATCCTTAATTCTCGTGCCGAAAAGAAATGTGACTACACTAATGGGACGGAGGTAGTATAAGATTATATATAAAATTATCTATATAAATAATGAATTTATTAATATTATAATAACTTATGTTGAGGTTCGAATTTCAGGAAATCGGAACTCTCAGAACTTTATGAATAATAACAAGCAGCAACGATAATAATAAAAGATAATCGATTAAAACAACAAGCAAACTTAAATGTATTATTAGAATTCTGTTGAAAAATCGGCAGTGATATAGTATAGTTTTCAGAGAGAAAAATCGATGCTAAAAATGAGTTCTCCACCCTATTTATTGACAGGATAGGGGGGAGGATTCATGGTCTAACCCTAGCTACTGGCGACCCACGGTTCGCCGTAATTTTTGGAGTAGCTCCGGGTTTATCTGGGTAGGTTAGGGCTTCTAACGGTCGTGCGCTGCCAGGCTCCTAGGGTTTCTTTTATTTGACTCTTCGGTATCGATCCCTTCGGTTGGTCGGTCACCGAGGCATCATTAGGGTCGGTGTCGACCACTAGACTTGGAACTTTCCAAGCGTTGTGTCATTCTTGGTGGGCTTGCTGCTTGGGTCATGTTGTCGTTTGGGTCGGTGTGCTTGTCGGGCCTGGGCCTCGTGGGTCTGGCCTTAACAGTAGCCCCTTTTGATTTTTGGGCCTATCTGGGATTAGGGGTGACAATTCGTGCGTGTTGGGTCGTTATCGTGTCGACACGATAGTGACACGACCCATTAAGGTCCGACACGAACACGATCTGTTAAGGATATGCTCGACACGAACACGACACGACCCATTAAGCCTCAAACACGAACACGATATTGACCTGTTAAGAACCCGATCTGATAACATGATATTGACACGAACACGACACGTACACGATATTAACCTGTGAAAATTGTTAAATTAGGTTGATAAATGAAAAAATAGTAGTAATAATAATAATAAAATAATTAAATATATTATTTATTAATTTCTTAGTGGATAACACGAACACGAACACAACACGAAACACGATATGTTATCAGATAACACGAACACGACACGAAACACGATACGTTATCGGATAACACGAATACGAGACGAACACAACACGAAACTTTCGTATTATGATTTGTGCGTAAAATGACCTATTTTTCTATGTGTGAGCATGCATGTTTGTGTCCATTTTACTCCCATATCGTATTTTTTGTTGTTCTTTTGTTGTGTTTTCGTGTTTTGAATGTTGTAGGATATGTTTTGGGCATAAAACAACACTTTTGGATGAGTTTTGGATTAAAATCGCCCGAGCTAGGAGTCAGAGAGAAACATGATCGATCGAGCGGAGCAGAAAGGGTGCAAGGTGATTTCAGAGACTTCGCTCGGCTGAGCCAAACTTGGCTCGGTCGAGCTAAGTGGACAGAGAGCAGGCTCGGTCGAGCCATCCTTGGCTCGGCCGAGTTAGTGTAGGTTTTGGAGGTTTTTCAACTCTGAGCTTGCCCGGGCGAGCCAACTTTGGCCTGGGCGATCCGAGGCCCTGTTTGCTCATTATAAAAGGGGGAAAATGGTTATTCTGATAACTTTTTAAAACTTTTGTCATATCTAATGGGAAATTACTTAAATTCTCTCTACGATTCCCATTTCCATCTCTTCCAAACCTCACCCTGTAGGCTCTCCACCATGGCAAGTCAAAGCAACAGTCAACCCGTGCAAACCCCTGAACCTTCGTTAGGGTTTGGACTCAATCAATATAACGAGATCTTTTATTCGCTGATGTCAGACAGACGAATATATCTCACTGCGGTCCATCAATACGCCACCTCTGCGTACCAGCATGTAAAGTAACCAAGACAGACTACTTATTCTGACAATGTCGCAGCCATCCGGACAGACGTATCCTCATACGCTGTCTCGGCTGTGATCAGGTTTATGTCTCACTAGGTCAAGTGATCATACTGTCTTCTGCGATCTACAACGCGCCGTATGATCGTCCCTATCGGTGAGACAAGAGGATACCATTGTTCATACATGTAAGATTGTTAACAGATAGGAGAAATAAACCGTTGTATACTCATTGTAGTAAATGCTTTCAGTATACAAAACCCATCAATCTCCCACTTATACTCAAAGCATAACTAAGCTATTACAGATTATACAGTCCTTCTATCTAGTCTTCTGTCACTTTAACCACTGTCAGTGGTCGGCATCCACCTCAGAACCAGCTTACGAATATGTCTTTCGTAAACTTTCTGCGGTAAGCTCTTTGTAAACGGATCAACAAGATTGTTAGCAGTGTCAATCTTCTTAATCAGCACATCGCCCCTCGATACGATTTCTCGTATGATATGGTAATTTGTCTCTATGTGTTTGCTTGCCCTGTGAGACCGCGGTTCCTTTGAGTTTCCCAATGCACCAGAGTTATCACAATAAATTGTGATACTCCTTGGCAAACTCGGGATCACGCCCAACTCTAAAAGGTAGTTCCGGAGCCACACCCCCTCTTTCGAGGCGTCAGAGGTGGCGACATATTCCGCCTCCATGGTGGAGTCAGCAATGCATTTCTGCTTTGAGCTCCTCCAAGATACAGCTCCACCTCCCAGGGTAAACACATATCCTGAGGTCGATTTCTTCTCATCCTGGTCCTCTTGGAAATCCGAGTCTGTATAACCCACAGGGCACAAATCCTCACTTTGATAAACTAGGCAGAAATTCCTAGTTCTTTTCAAATACTTGAGGATGTGCTTTTACAGCAGTCCAGTGCGCCTGTCCAGGGTTAGACTGATATCTTGCTACCATGCCAACGGCATAACAAATATCTGGCCTGGTACACAGTATCGCATACATGAGACTACCCACAGCCGAAGCATATGGTACAAGACTCATCTCGTCTTTCTCCCGCTGTGTCTGAGGACACTGCCCACCAGAAAGACGAACGCCATGTCTGAAAGGTAGCAAACCTTTCTTGGCGAGTTGCATGCTGAACCGGGCTATCACAGTATCCACATAGGATGCCTGGGATAAGCTCAACATTCTTCTCTTACGATCTCGCAAGACCTTAATCCCAAGAATGTAGCCAGCTTCTCCCAGATCCTTCATTTGGAACTGTTCGGATAACCAAGCCTTGATTTCGGACATCACTCCCTCGTTGTTTCCAAATAGGAGTATGTCATCAACGTATAGTGCAAGGAAGACCACGCTCCCACTGACACAAAGTCGGTAAACACAACTTTTGTTTTCCAACTGTGCAAATCCATAGGATTTAATCACATCGTTGAAACGTAAGTTCCACGACCTTGAAGCATGCTTAAGTCCATACAAGGACTTCATAAGCTTCTAGACAAGATGTTCTTCGCCCTTGCCTATGTAACCATCGGGTTGCTGCATATAGATGTCTCTACCTTCTTCAAGGTAACCGTTCAGAAAAGTGGTTTTGACATCCATCTGCCAGATCTCGAGGTCCATATGCGCAGCTATGGCAAGGAGTATCCGGATGGATTTGAGCATGGCTACGGGTGAAAAGGTTTCGTCATAGTCAATGCCCTCTTTCTGACTATAAACCTTTGCCACCAGCCTGGCTTTAAAAGCCGTGATCTTTCCATCCGCCCCTTTCTTTCTTTTGTATACCCATTTGCACCCTATGGCCCTAATGCCATCCGGCAAATCAGTTTTCTAGTATACATCCATAGCAGTTATGGATTCAATTTCAGAATCCATAGCGACGCGCCATTTGGCAACATCCTTGTCCTGCACTACCTCTTCGTAAGTCAGTGGGTCAGAGTCCTCATGTCCGTCTTCCGGGCTCAAGTCCAAAGACTCACCCACGAACATGTATCTTTCCGGTTGGAAAATAACTCTCCCACTACGACGAGGCATCGGTGCCGTGTCAGTAGTAGGTGTAGTGACTTGTGGTCCTGCACCTTGCACTGAAGAACGTGTCTGTGGTGCTGTACCTCTCACAGGAGCACCCACATCTACACGTTCCCCTTTCCTTGGAATTGCATTCTCGTTCTCAATTTCTTGAAGAACGATATCACTCCTTGACCTGTGATTACTCACATACTCGTCCTCCAAGAATCTAGCGTTGGTGCTAACAACAACTCTTTGAATCTCATGACAATAAAAGTAACCACCTTTCGTTTGCCTGGGATACCCTATGAACAACATTACTTTTGACCTGCTTTCTAACTTATCAGGTACCTTTGACAGTACGTGTGTCGGACAGCCCCATACTCTAAACTTGCACAAACTAGGTTTGCGACCAAGGAAGAGCTCAGAAGGCGTCTTATGAACTAATTTAGAATGCACCACATTAAGCATGTAAGCTACTGTTTCCAATGCGTAGCCCCAAAATGAAATTGGTAAGTTTGCATAAATCATCATTGATCTTACCATCTCTAGAAGAGTCCTATTTCTTCTTTCAGCTACACCATTTTGCTGGGGAGTACCCGGTGCAGTCCACTGGGATGTAATCCCATTTTCTGACAAATACTGCAGGAACTCGTTACCGAGGTATTCGCCACCACGGTCAGATCGCAGCGACTTGATAGTTTTCCCAACCTTCTTTTCTACTTCAGCCTTGAACTCTTTGAATTTCTCAAAGCATTCAGACTTGTAGCGAAGCAGGTAAACGTATTTGTACCTTGAGTAATCGTCAATGAGAGTGACGAAGTACTCGTACCCTCCACGAGCCTGCGTGGACATCGGTCCATGTAAGTCAGAATGGATCAATTCCAACACTTCCTCTGCTCGAGACTGACTAGCCTTGAAAGGCCTAGTTGACATCTTGCCCTCGATGCAGGATTCGTAGACTTGATAAGTTACAGCCCGGACTAAGTCCAATGTACCGTCATCTGCAAGTCTTTGAACCCGCTTCAAGCTGATGTGACCCAGTCTCAAGTGCCAGAGATACGTAAGATCCTCATCAGAAGAAGTAAGTTTTCTCTTCCTAGGATTATCAATTACGGATGAATTACATGCAATACTTGCGGAAGACTTATGATTACAGTTAACAACATAGAGAGAATTATTCAGCATTCCACGACAGATAACACCGTTATTACCAATCGTAGAAACACCACTATAAAAAATAACTGAATATCCATCAACATAAAGTTTGGAAACTGAAATAAGGTTTCGCCGAAAATTCGGCACGTATAAAACATCTCTCAATGTTAAAACATAATCATCAAAGTACAAGGTGAAATCTCCAATGGCAGCTGTACTCACTTGTGCTGCATTCCCCATCGAGATGGTAACCTCATCATTCCTCGGTGTGAACCCCTGCAAAATGTAACAAACATGATCAGTAGCTCCAGTATCCACTACCCACGAATGAGTAGAAACCGATGCTAAACATGTTTCTGTTACAAATGCGAATGACGTACCTTGTCCCTTAGCATTCGGACAATCCACCTTTCCGCATCCAACACACTCGTTCTTCTTTGGAGTGACCTTGGCTCTCTTCCCCTTCCTAGACTTGCTATCACTGCCTGTTTTCCTGAACTTGTTCTCAGCACCATCGTTCCAACCTTAGAGTTTGTCGAACCAGTACTAGAACCAGACAGAATAGGTTTTCGTGATCGCATGTTAGACTGCTCCACTACAAGATCCTCAAGCAGCTCATGCAGAGCATAATCCCCCTTTGCAGCAGCAACTACCTTAAAGTCATGATAAGATTCCGGAAGAGAATTTAAGATAATATCAATCTCAACTTGCGCACTGATATTACCACCCCGCACAGTAAACTGTCTCATGAGATCAATCACAGACATCATGTGCGTAGTCACTGAACTATCCTCAACCATCTTCTTGCACACAAGATTGTGCACAAGCTTACAGTTAATAGTTCGCTCCACTTTGCCAAAGGCTGTCGAGAGTTCCTTCCAAAGCTCTCCAGCCCTTTCGAGGTGTTCATACTTATGCCTTAATTCTCTAGACAGGAAACCCGTGATGAGCCAGAAGGCACACTCATCAGCATCCTCCCATCTGTCATAGAATTCAAGCTCAAGTTCGCACACTCCTCTTTGAGAACGCAACAGTGGATCCATGTGAAGAACATGTGCTTGATTTTTCAGATAAAGGATGTGTTTGATGCAGAAACTCCATTCATGGAAGTTTGGACCTGTTAGAGGATTGAGAGCAAGTATATGATCGACAGTAGACATAGACATATCTGAAAACAAATAAAATCTTAAATAAGAACATACATGTTGAACTTCGAAAACAAATGCATTGAAAACCTTTTAATAAATCAAATACAAATGTTTTCCACTAATTGCCCAAGAGTTCCCACCGCAAGCTACACTCGTAGACGTTTACGATGTCACCCTCAACCAGAACTGCGGGTTTTAAGCCCCAATCCATTTAATTTCACTACCATGTCAGGATGCTTTTGACACTAGAAATTAATAATTAGTGAAAACCTTAGACCAAGCCATCTCTCAAGAACAGGGATGCAATTCTTGCATTATATTCTAAGATGCTTCTAAGCCATTAACCACAAATTTAACTCCGGCCAAAAGAGACAGTTTAGCATGGCACGTAACCATACCGCACAACCCTTAAAGCTTTTGTTATCTATAATTTAAATCAATCCTAGAATACTTGTGAAAGAGGTCTACGCAAGCTACACTCGTAGACGTTTACGCAAAGCCCTCCCACTATTCTCATGATTTAAATTGTTTGTCTAGATATCCCAACAATCGTACCCATGCACCTCCAGGAACTAGCAAGCTACACTCGTAGACGTTTACTAGAACGAGAGATACACTTAAAGCCTAGGACCGCTTTGTGGAGGTCTATTGATTAAAAAATCTGCTTAGTATTTTTCTTTTAAAATGTTTCTTTATGCGCACACATAATTTCCTTGTTATTATATTTTACAAATTTTTGCATGTAATTAAACAAGCCCAATAATTCCCAAAATATAATCCAATAAAAGAAATTAATCACATAAGCATGCTTGGAAAAACTGTAAATAATAAAAGCAGTAAAACATGCTTTTCCTATTATCTACACATGCTTAATTGCACACATAAATAAATCACATATCATACGAGGATAATTAAGGCAAACAAAAATTTCTCGTGGCCCCACAAAATAGAAAATATTATCTATCTATTACAAATTTGAATTTTGAATAAATTTGGATAATTCCAAATCTTTTCAAATCTTCCAAATCTTCAAGGGCCTTCTAATCTGGATACACCAAATCTTTTGGATTTTAGGCCTTTGTGATATTATGATTTGCCCTAACCCTAATGCAAACCCTAGGGTTTACACAGGATTGCACAAACCACGAAAACACAAGCCACCGCAATGGGACAACATCAGCCGACGACAACCATTGCCGCTGCCAGCCGACCGCCGCCGCCCGCCGCTGCCGCGCGCGCACCGCACGCTCATCCCAGCCTCGCGCGCACAGGCCGCCCGCAGTGGCTGCTGCCCGCGCGCGCCGTGCGCGCGCCGCACGCCCCGACCGTGCTGCCGCCATTGTCCGCCGTGCACGTGCGCGGCCTCCTGTCGCCGCCGTGCACCGCCCTTCATCGGCTCCGTCTTCGTTCTTCGTCCTCGACCTGTCCAATTACAAATTTGAAAAATTACAGAAAAAACTAATCTAATTACAAATTCTCAAATCTACACTAATCACGGATTTTCTCGTGATTTTACAAAAACAATTCAGCCCTACACGGACAAACAACCGCGGGCTGAATCAACGGGTTGCCACGAGGAACAAAAACCAAACATCCACAAAACAATAAATTCATACATGCATATCGAATTTAATTATGAACAACAGAGCCACAAATCAGAAACCTCGCTCTGATACCAATTGTAGGGTTTTTCCGTAAACCGAATCACCAAAACCAATTTGAACTGGATCGAGTTATGGTTATTGCACATATTTAAAATTCTCAAAATCCTAGCATGCTCCTATCAATTTAATACAAAGATTTGTGGATTTAGGGTTTACCAAAACTCCGTCGAGTCTGAACCGATCTTTCGCGTTTGAATTCCAAATCTTAATTCAACCACGCGATTCGAATTAATCAGCGGAAGTAGAAATTAGAGATCTAATTTCTAAGAATAAATTCAAAAAACAAAAGAAGAAGAAAAGAAAAATCTGTTCTCCAGATTAGATCTTCAGGGTTGTGTCCCAATGCTGTTCAGATCTACTACTGGTGAGGACTCCGTAGATCTGTATTCTGAGCTGGACCAGAATTGAAATTCTCATTCCTCTTCTCCAAAATCGGCGCCTCCCTCTCTCTCTCTAGGTTTAGTGTTTTTCAACTGTGTTACAACTTATGAGAGAGAGCTGTCTATTTATAGACCTAGGGTTGTAAACCCTAATGGGCCATTTTGGGCTCAATTCAGCATATTTAATTGGGCCAGTCCTGGGACCTAATGCAAATAATAAAGTGGGCCTATAAATTAATTAATTCCCATGTTCACAACCCAGGACACAATTAATTAAATAATATTAATTCTTTTTCACCACAGAATTAATACTGACCTACCCCTTTATTATCACGTTATGAGAACGGGCTGCATCAATTGAGAATCCCCATATTTAAGGTTACCGGACATCCATTAATTAATTGGAGCCTCTGACAAGCTCTAACTACAATTAATTAATATCTTATTATTCCTGAGTAGTACCACTCAAACCTTATCACTCGTGCCTGAACTTAATTAGCCTGCAGGACTTTGGCACGATGAATGTTATTGAGCTCCTCAGGGAATGTCCCCATCCTATTACTCGGATATGGTTGCCTAAGTCCAGTCTCATGCGGTACTACACGAACTGCTGTTACCCAAGATGCGGATATACGAGCACGTTACTTAGGCTCTCCACCATGGCAAGACAAAGCAACAGTCAACCCGCGCAAACACCTGAACCTTCGTTAGGGTTTGGACTCAATCAATATAACGAGATCTTTTATTCCCTGATGTCAGACAGACGAATATATCTCACTGCGGTCCATCAATACGCCACCTCTGTGTACCAGCATGTCAAGTAACCAAGACAGACTACTTATTCCGACAATGCTGCAGCCATCCGGACAAACGTATCCTCATACGCTGTCTCGGCTGTGACCAGGTTTATGTCTCACTAGGTCAAATGATCATACTGTCTTCTGCGATCTACAACACGCCGTATGATCGTCCCTATCGGTGAGACAAGAGGATGCCATTGTTCATACATGTAAGATTATTAACAGATAGGAGAAATAAACCGTTGTATACTCATTGTAATAAATGCTTTCAGTGTACTAAACCCATCACACCCAAGGTATCAAAGAGCTAATTCATCAATCATTGGAGAAGAATTGAAGATCCAAGGGGGTAGATCATGACCAAAAAAATCCAATTGGGGAAGATATCATTTTCTACTTATCAATTGTAATGGATTTATTTCATTTCAACTTTGTATTGTTACAATTGAGAGGTATGTTGCTCTAATTCAATTTGGATGTTGATTTGAACAAGGATGCATGAAGATTAGGTTTGATAATTGTTTGTTTACTTTCCTTTGAGAGCTTGAATTTCACTAGAACTTGTTCCTTACCTCTTAGGTGTAGGTAATAGCCAACTTAGGGGGTAGTTGACGTGAACGCTGCAGTCAACACGCGGGCGAAATCGTCGTGAATAGTGTAGATTCATAAGATTTTAGTTCCAATCCCTGTGCGGTGCTAGGTCATAGGGCGATAATTGACGTTCTATTTGGAGTGGTCTAGGGCTTAATAACGTAGCTGTTTGCAAGTCTTAGCATCATCAACCGTTAGCTTGCCGTGAGAAGAGATTAACGAGTGTAGGGTCGATTGCTCAATCTCCTAGGGATTAAAATGTGTTTACATCAATGATTAACCTAATTGAATTACATCTACGTTTATTTCAACATCCTATCTACCTCATTTGAGTATTTTCTTGTCTTGGTTTACCAAAGTGTGGAGAGAATTGATTGAATGTTGATTTTTGGTTTAATTCATTGCTTGTTATATGTTGTTAGCATAGGTTCAAATTGATTGCCTAGGTTGATAAAAATAACTCAATGATTTTATTTTTCCTAGCTATAAGACTTTGCTATAGTATCTCGGTAATCTAGCGGGCGAAGGGAAGAAGGACCTGGATTGATAATTAAATCTTGAGTGTGCAGTGAGAATTTGTATGAGTTTTTATTGCGCATCAAGTTTTTGGCTCCGTTGCTGGGGACTTCATTTAGTAGGTTGCTAGATATTGGGGAAAAAGTGAAGCTTGTAGGCTAGGTGTTTGTGTTTTTGTTTGTGTGAATAATTTGTTGTTTTTTTTTATATTTGTTGGTACTTTGAGTTTGTTGGATTCTTGTAGGTGTCAAATGGAGAATCATCGAGGAACTCACTCGGAGAGGCTTAACAATCTCCAATGGGAATTGGATGAGATGAGAGCAAAGATGTTGGAGAGACAACGACCGAGGAAGCCAATCCGGTTGGTATTTGAAGAGAGCTACCCATGGATGGAAGAGAGGAGACATGATCGGAAGGTGAAGCCGAATTGGGAAAATGAAGAAGAGGAGTGTAGAAATGAAAGATATGGAGATAAATGGGGGAATTGTGACCTCCAGAACAACATGAACTATCCCCCATCTAATGGCTACTCTCCATGTAGACGTTATGAGAACCATACTTGGAATCCATCCATAACAAGAGTCCATTGTGATGAATAGGGTAGCCGTGATCATGAAAGAGTTAGAGAAGTGAGATCATCTCGGGAAGCTTTGGAGAGGAAACCATATAAGCTCGAGGGAAGGATATTAGAGTTAAGAATGCAACTATCCGATATCTTGAAGAAGGTGAGTGAGGAACCTCGAGTGGAAGAATATCCAATTGAAAAGGAAATAGGTCTCGAAGGAAGTTGTAAGGAGATTGATGAAATTTTGGAAGATGAATGTGAGGATGCGGTAATGGTACTTAAGGAAGTAAGATTTCAAGATACGGAAATAGTAGAGATTCAAGAAAAGGAAGCAAAGAAGGAAAGAGAAGCTTTACTCCAAGAAGACGAAGAGGATGAAGGCACCAAGGAGGAGTTGCAAGTCATTAAATGTGAAAAGAGTGGTGCTCTTGAGATACCTTCACTTAAGGAGTTGCAAAAAGTCCCGGCCTTGGTACAACAAGATGAGGAAGAGCAAAATGATGAGGAAATTATATCGGGAAGTCCAAGTGGTGATATTGTGTTTATCTTTCCTTCATTAGTGATAGACAAGAGGGAAAAGGAGGTGATTCTAGGAGAGATAGTGGATGAATCCTATGATTTGATCGGGAAAGGAAATGATGAGAAGTTGATGATTAATCTAAATGAGGGACAAGTCGAGACTTATATAATTTGGATACATTTGGATGAGGACTCAGAGATCAAATCAAAGAAGGAATCACCACCTTTCATCAACCCTTTTTGGAAGGATGAGAGGGGTGCAAGGAAGATCTCTCTAGACAAATTGCTTCAAAGCAAATGTCGAACAAGGGAGAAAGGTATCTTGAAAATACACAAGATTTTTGACAATGGGTGATGTGGTAAGATCGTCTAGCTACCGATGTTAAGGAAGCGCTTGTTGGGAGACAACCCAACCAATTTTCTTTCTTTTGTTTAATTGCTTTTAGTTGCTTCAATTTTGAATAAATGTCTAGTTTGTTTGGTTTTGTGTTTGAAGGGCAGAACTACAAGATCAAGAGGAGTGACGATGCACCGTCCACCGTTTTTGCAAACTTAGTCTCCCTTGACTAAGTTTGGGGTGATGTGCCGGTAGCCGGTGCCTAGGTTTATTCCTCTTCTCTCTTCCTCTATCCTAGTTTGTTTTAGTTTAGTTCAGTTGTTGGATATTGTCCCTTTATTGGATTTGATTCGATTTGGTTGTACCTATATTGATATTCTACCTTGGATGAATGTTTTGGACTATGTTCATCTTGATGACATGTATGGATATTTTCATGGGTTTGAGTTTGTTGAACATTGGTTTTGATGGTATGTTTGGTGGAGCTAGTGGAAAAAGGATTTATGTGTATAGATTTTGGATAGTGGAATGATGATGGAAAGAGATTTTGGAAGTGAATGTGGCTTATGCTTGTTATTGTTTGATATTTGATGATGGATGGAATTATTAATGAGTTGACATGATTTACTACTTTCTATTATGCATGGTTTGTGGTTTGGATTATTTGTTTGGTTTGTATGGTTGACCTAGTGGATATTGTCTTATCATTGTTGATATTTGGTTTGTGGAAAGTTTGGTGGATATGAGAGCTTTATTGGCTTATTTTATGCTCAATAGTTTGGTGGTGTTTTTGTTGATGTGAGTAGGTACCAATAAGGTCTTGGAGAAGCGGTTCAATCGTGGCTACTGATGGGTAACGCATTCTATCGTTTCTCTTGCCAATTAGCTGCATTGCATTTAGATTGTAGTTAGATTGTTGTATGCATGTAGATTGTTTTTAGTTTGCTGTGTGCTTGTGTGTGTGCGATGAACCCGAACTAGACTTGAGGTTTGAATCATGATTTACTTGGTGAAGTTGGATGTTTATCTCAACCAATGATAGGGCGGAATCTAGTTGTCGAAGCATGTCTTAAGTTTAACTTTTGAATTGCCGAGTTTTGTGTGAGGTTAATGATGGGTTTTGTATACTGAAAGCATTTATTACAATTTTTGTACAACGGTTTATTTCTCCTATCTGTTAACAATCGTACATATATGAACAATGGTATCCTCTTGTCTCACCGATAGGGACGATCATACGGCGTGTTGTAGACCGTAGAAGACAGTATGATCACTTGACCTAGTGAGACATAAACCTGATCACAGCCGAGACAGTGTATGAGGATACGTCTGTCCGGATGGCTGCGGCATTGTCGGAATAAGTAGTCTGTCTTGGTTACTTGACATGCTGGTACGCAGAGGTGGCGTATTGATGGACCGCAGTGAGATATATTCGTCTGTCTGACATCAGCGAATAAAAGATCTCGTTATATTGATTGAGTCCAAACCTTAACGAAGGTTCAGGGGTTTGCACGGGTTGACTGTTGCTTTGACTTGCCATGGTGGAGAGCCTAAGTAACGTGCTCGTATATCCGCATCTTGGGTAACAGCAGTTCGTGTAGTACCGCCCGAGACTGAACTTAGGTAACCATATCCGAGTAATAGGATGGGGACATTCCCTGGGGAGCTCAATAACATTCATCGTGCCAAAGTCCTGCAGGATGATTAAGTTCAGGCACGAGTGATAAGGTTTGAGTGGTACTACTCAAGAATTATAAGATATTAATTAATTGTAGTTAGAGCTTGTCAGAGGCTCCGATTAATTAATGGATGTCCGGTAACCTTAAATATGGGAATTCTGAATTAATGCAACCCGTTCTCATAACGTGGTAATAAAGGGGTAGGTCAGTATTAATTCTGTGGTGAAAAAGAATTAATATAAATTAATTAATTGTGTCCTGGGTTGTGGACATGGGAATTAATTAATTTATAGGCCCACTTTATTATTTGCATTAGGTCCCAGGTCTGGCCCAATAAGTGTGCTGAATTGAGCCCAGGAGCCCACTAGGGTTTTATAACCCTAGGTCTATAAATAGACCTCTCACTCTCTGAAACCCTAGCCACTTTTCATAAGATTCAAATCAGTTGAAACCCTAAGGAGAGAGAGAGAGGGGCGCCGATCCTGAAAAAGAGAGGGAGGAGAATTTCGATTCTGTTCCTGTTCAAGTCAAAGATCTACGGAGTCCTCACCAGTAGTAGATCTGACCAGCACCGGGACACAGCCCTGAAGATCTGATCTGGAGAACAGATTTCTCTTTTCTTCTCTCTATTGTTTTTCGAATTTATTCTTAGAAATTAGATCTCTAATTTCTACTTCCGCAGATTAATTCGAATCGTGTGGTTGAATTGAGATTTGGAATTCAAACGCGAAAGATCGGTTCAGACTCGACGGAGTTACGGTAAACCCTAAATCCACAAATCTTTGTATTAAATTCATAGGAGCATGCTAGGGTTTTGAGAATTTTAATTATGTGCAATAACCATAAATCGATCCGATTCAGTTTGGTTTTTGTGATTCGGTTCACGGAAAAACCCTACAGTTAATTCATAGGTCTTAACAAAAAGCCGTGAGGCTTGAGCTTTGATATTGTCATATCTTTTTCGATTGTGAGTGGCATGATTGAGAGTTTGAGATCTAGAACTTGCATCCATTCTTTATCTATTGACATGAGTATGTAACTAGGAAATGATATTAGGCCATCGATTCTTAGTCCTACCTTTCACGCCGGTAGTATAAGGTGTTTGTTATCATTATTTTGCCTTTCGTATCTTTGACCCTTGTGTTTGAGCTTTAATGGTGAATCTTCTTTGATATGATTAGGACTAGTTTGGGGGGAAAGAGTGTATGAGGGTGATTACGGTGATAAGAGTTGGGTTGGGAATTGATTTGATTTGTGATGTTGAGGCATGAAAGTCATGAAATAAAGTATTGTTGGAGAATCTAGAAAAATGAGGCACCTTCAAAATCTTGGTGTAAGTGTTTGAAAAAAAAGAGGCACCCACGAAATGAATGAAGGATGGTGCTGGAAAAAAAAGAAAGAAAAAAGAAATGAAAAAAGAGAAAAAGAAAAAAGTGTGTTGTGAAATGAAAAAGCCTCAGGGTTTGTAGGGGTTCGAAAAGAACAAGTTTGGGGGGTTTTGGAAAATTGAGAAGTTTAGTCACTTTGGTCCAAAACCATCCACCTTTTAGTTAGCCACGTTACAACCTGTGAAAAGACCTTTTTGATCCTAGAAACTAACTCGTTGTAGTATAGTGGTGAGAATGGATGAAAGCCTATGGAAATCAAGCTCGATATCTTGTGATTGAGTGATCCTCATCGTCCCTAAACACGTGAGGGAGTGCTTTCGTTTCTTGTATCATTTTTGATGAGTGGTTCATGTCCTTAGCATTACCTTGTCACAAAATTAGGTGATAATCTCGTTTTACTTGAACATGCTTAGATAATCTTGATGAGCTATGAGGTATTGCACGAGGTAGATTAACGGCTTTACTTTGTTCTGATTGAGGACAATCAAAGGTTCAAGTTTGAGGGATTATGATATGTGCGTAAAATGACCTATTTTTCGATGTGTGAGCATGTATGTTTGTGTCCATTTTACTCCCATATCATATGTTTTTGTTGTTCTTTTGTTGTGTTTTCGTGTTTTTGTGTATTGAATGTTGTAGGATATGTTTTGGGCATAAAACAACACTTTTGGATGAGTTTTGGATGAAAATTGCCCGAGCTAGGAGTCAAAGGGAAGCAGGATCAACCGAGCGGAGCAGAAACGGTGCAAGGTGATTTCAGAGACTTCGCTCGGTTGAGCTAAGTGGATAGAGAGCAGGCTCGGTCGAGCCATCCTTGGCTCAGCCGAGTCAGTGCGGGTTTTGGAGGTTTTTCAGCTCTGAGCTTGCCCGAGCGAGCCAACTTTGGCCCGGGCGATCCGAGGCCCTGTTTGCTCATTATAAAAGGGGGAAAAACGGTTATTCTGATAACTTTTTAAAACTTTTGTCATATCTAAGGGAAAATTACCTAAATTCTCTCTACGATTCCAATTTCCATCTCTTCCAAAACCTCACCCAAGGTATCAAAGAGCTAATTCATCAATCCTTGGAGAAGAATTGAAGATCCAAGGGGGTAGATCAAGACCAAACAAATCCAATTGAGGAAGATTTCATTTTCTACTTATCAATTGTAATGGATTTATTCCATTTCAACTTTGTATTATTACAATTGAGAGGTATGTTGCTCTAATTCGATTTGGATGTTGATTTGAACAAGGATGCATGAAGATTAGGTTTGATAATTGTTTGTTTACTTTCCTTAGAGAGCTTGAATTGCACTAGAACTTGTTCCTTACCTCTTAGGTGTAGGTAATAGCCAACTTAGGGGGTAGTTGACGTGAACGCTGCAACCAATACGCGGGCGGAATCGTCGTGAATAGTGTAGATTCATACAATTTTAGTTCCAATCCCTGTGCAGTGCTAGGTCGTAGGGCGATAATTGGCGTTCTATTTGTAGTGGTTTAGGGCTTAATAACGTAGCTATTTGCAAGTCTTAGCATCATCAATCGTTAGCTCGTCGTGACAAGGGGTTAACGAGTGTAGGGTCGATTGCTCAATCTCCTTGGGATTAAAATGTGTTTGCATCAATGATTAACCTAATTGAATTACATCTACGTTTTTTTCAACATCCTATCTACCTCATTTGAGTATTTGCTTATCTAAGTTTACCAAAGTGTGGAGAGAACTGATTGAATGTTGATTTTTGGATTGATTCATTGCTTGTTATATGTTGTTAGCATAGGTTTAAATTGATTGCCTAGGTTGATAATAATAACTCAACGATTTTATTTTTCCTAGCTATAAGACTTTGCTATAGTATCTCGGTAATCTAGCGGGCGAAGAGATGAAGGACCTGGATTGATAATTAAACCTTGAGTGTGCCGTGAGAATTTGTATGAGTTTTTATAGCGCATCAGTCCTTATTGGGTCGACACGATAATGACACGAACCCATTAAGGCTCAACACTAACCCATTATTATTTTGCGGGTTCGTGTCGGGTTATAGTGTCGTGTCGAAAGTTGCCACCCTATCTGGGATAAGTGCTGGAATCAAAATTTCAAGTCGAGATGCGTTAAAGAGTGCGGAGTTTTGAGGCGTTCAAGAGACTATCCTTGGGCCCGGGAGGTGCCTCCGGGGAGAGCAACTCCGATTGGGAGTAGTCGGGATTCTATGCAAGCGTACGGCTGTGTCGGGTGGCATCGAAATGCTGCCCCGTGGGCTAATGCGTGAGTCTGGAGTTCATGCCGGTAAGAATCATTCTGGAGAATGTTCTCTTGCATGGAGCGATACTCTCATGCGTGCACTCTGTTTAGGCTTCGGGGAGCGCAGGCAGGAAGAGTTCTGGCGGACCGCGAGACACCTGTGGGTTTCCAGGGGAAGCCCCACATTCCCGTTGACGGTGTCGATCACACCAGAATTCTCCCCGCGAAGTGAGAATTGCAGCCTAGGGCTTTTATGGTCGGGTCAAACTCCAGGCGAGGTAGGAGCTCGGGTGCGAGCCCCGGGCGTTCTCGATGTCGACCTTTGGCCTTGAGCGGTTTTTGAGTTTGCCACCCTTGTAGTGGCATGTTGGTAAATACGAGCAACTCCAGGGGCAATTAGCGAGAAGCGAACGGTTTCTGGGTTTAAAAAGGGGGAAACTGTACAGATTCACTACTTTGTTTTTACGATCGATTTCTCCCTTCTCTCTCGGCGATTTACTTCTTCCGGCGTGTTGTTACTGTTCCGGCGATTACTTCGTTGTTGTTCTGGCATCTACTGTTCTCGTTATCATCTTTCTAGTCGTTCCTCCTTCATTCAGGTAACCTTCATTTTCCTCTCTATTTCTTTCTTAACTTCCATTTTATCTCGATCTGTCATGTATGCATGCGTTTTCTGCCAGACTTGTGAGTGGACCGGTTGGAATCCACCATAGTTTAGGATTGTGCGGCTTCGTGAGATTCGTGTTGACTGTTGCACTGCATCGTTGCCTTTTGACTTCTGGTTGTGCGTGTGCTTTGTTTACGGGTGTGCTTGCGTGCTCTAGGGTAGTATTGTGTTGTGGCTCAGAGTCATGTAACTTCGGCATTTCTATTGGGTTTTTGAATGGATGTACGTGTTTTCTCGATGTTGATGATCGTGGCGTATGTTGATTTTTGGCTTTGTTGATCGCATGAGATGTTTAGATGCATGCTAGGCTAATTTCGGGGGGTACGTGATACCGTAGTTAGAGTTTGATCTTTTTTGTGATTCGTGGATTCCTTCTACATGCCTGTTTCCTTCTATCTTTCTTTTACTTCTGCGCATCCGCCAATTGTTTAATTGCTGCTGCGGATTAGGCTTTCTTATGTCTTAGTCGTCCAGATTCCGGGGTTTTGCATTTCTTGTGTTTCTATGGTGTTGTCTTTGAGTAGTCGTATGCATGGCTGGGTCGGTTGGAGTAGTCGTGTGTCGTCATTCCATTTTGAGTGCAATTTCTTTAACCGCGAGGTCTTTTCCCTCTCGTTTCGAATGCATGTGTGCTTTTCTTGTTTTTCTTCTTTTCTCCTTTTGGTTTTTCAGGGGACCTCCTTTCTTGTTTTGCCAATTTTTGTGCTTTCCTGCTTCGTGCTATTTCAGTCTAGTTGTGTTTGATGGTTTCATCGGTCGAGATTTGGGAGGAGCCCACCTCCTCTTCTGGTTCCATGGAGGTTGAAGTTCGAGGGTCGCAACACCAGGAGGAGGCCGATTCTTCGGGCTCCGAGGTGGGTCGGTTCGTGCGCGAGCCCCCTGTTGAAGATCTTGAACCCGAGGAGATTTCTGATGCGGAGAATCGCGAAGACTCGGGTAATGATGGGGAGGAGAGCGAGGATTCTTTCGAGCCCCTTGTGGTGGATAAGTCATTCATCAACAAGGACCAGATTATTCCTCATGATCCGGTTTGGACAGCGGTATCCCTCGCCACCGAGGATGATGTAAAATGGAGCTCGATGGGTGTTGTGTGCCATAAGATGGTGTACACTCTACCGAGGCGTGATGATAGGAGCGACCGTCCGCCACAACCCGATGTCGTTGCTTTCTTCCTACCAGTGATTAAGTATGTGATCGGGGATCCCGCTCACGCCTTTTTTGAGCCGTCCTCCAGTCGTATGGCTTGGTGATTGATGCTAAATCTGCATACAAATTATAGCAAAGGGCAAATAAATTTATAAGAACCCGAAGATTGTCGAACCCACAGGGATAGTACTACGAAGGGAAATCATATACTTAATATAGTTTTTAAAACTCTTGTTTGGGTAAATAAATTCAAAAGGTTTTGGGTTTTTCAAAACAAGTAATTAAAGAGGGAAATTCAAATAACAAAAAACACAGATTGTAGGGAAATCTACCAAACTGATCAACATGCAAGAAACAAATATTCAAACCCACAAAAGATAATTTTGGTGGAAAATCTATTAATGTGGAATTAATTCCTTGGTCGGGCAATTAAAATCTAGATTATTAACTAGTGATTGTCTCCTCTCGGTCTCAAAAACACAAGTTAATCAATCTCAATAAAAATCTAGATTTTCCTACAATTGAAATCTTCGTGGTCAGACAGATAATCAAAAGTATTAAACTCTCACTTCCTGTTATCAATTTTCACCTCTCGGTCCTTCAATTAATAACTAAAACCTATTCCAATTTTCATCTCTCGATCCTTCAATTGAAAATAGATCTGAAATAAAATCAAAGAGTTTAAACCAATAAAAGGGTTTGAATTATTGAATCAAAACATGTATCACAGATGGAGAAACCCCAGAACCTATTTAGGGTTCTAGCCTAACATATTAAAGATAAAGATTGAAACAAAAATTAAAGATTGCATTAAAATAAAGGTGCAGAAAAATAAAGATACAAGAAAATAAAGGTTTTGATTCCAGCCCTAAAAACTAAAGAAAACTAAACTATAAACTGAAATTTAAAGTTGGACTGGAATGATCAATAATGAACTAGACATGAGTTTATATAGGAGTAGGGTTGAGGCCTTGGATGGATATCTTCAAAAGGTATGATTAATTGCTTCCAAATTGATGTATATCTTGTTCCCCAAGCAATTCTCACCCAAAATATATGAAAATCTCACAAAATCTCACCAAAACAGTCTTTCTCGGCCGAGATGGACCCTGCCACGGCCGAGATGGAAAATTCGGCCCGGCCGAGATGGCTTCATTTTGGTCGAAACAGAGACGTTTCCGCCACTTCCGACCCTTCTGCGCAGTCTCACAATTTTGGCCATAACTTTCGCATCCAAACTTTGATTGATCCGATTCTAGTTGCATTGGACAGATAATTCAAAGATCTTTCAAATGTCATGCTCCATCAGCTCAGATTCCAATGGTGGAAGAAGTAGTGACTGTTTCTTTGAACATCTGCTGCTTTCTAAATGAGTTCTCCATTGGATTTGGCCTAAAACCTGCGAAATCTTACCATGGCAAGCATAACACCCTCTAATATACACTCATGCTCAGTTTATTCAAGAAAACATACTAAAATGCATAAAAGAAAGGAAAAACAATGCGATAAGTGAGTAGAAAAACGAGCTTATCAAACCCCCCAAACTTAAACACTTGATTGTCCTCAATCAACAAAAGAAAGAATCAAAAGTTCAAGCAGAAGAGTAGTGCAATGCCTCACAAGATTCATCACATTCAAACTCGTAAATCCACTAGAAATAAGCACTTTTGAAAGAATCAGAAAATCTGTAAACTATGGAAGACTCACATGGGAAGTGTTTCGCTCATTCACTCAAGTGTTTAGGATAATTATGAGATCACACACAAGTCATGCAAATCAAGTTCTACCATAGGCTTGCAAATAATCTCAATCTCCACTGCAAATATGTGCATACAAGTCTAAGATCAGAAATGACTTTATTCAAGGTTGTAATGTAGGCTTTTTAGTGAAAGGTAGGGAAATATTTAGCCAAGTGACACAAAATCAAATTCAGTGTATCCACTTCCTCAATCAATCCAAACCACCTTCTATGAAAATCTACCCCTTCTCCTCAAATATTCAACATCAAACAATGCTCTTTTATTTCTTTCTTCTCTTTTTTTTTTCTTTTTCACACATATCCTTTTATGCTCTAAAAAAAATTTTGATTATACATTTGAGCTTATAAGGATTAACAAACACATATTTTTTTCTTTTTTTTTTCTTTTTCTAGAGCCCAACCTTTTCTTTTGCTTTTACCCTTCTAATAATATCTTATCCTTCTCAAACAAATCCCAACCCACTCTCATAGACAAGAGTTGATTCCCCTATTTATTTCCAACTCATAGACAAAGAAAGAAAATATCATAGGCTCAAAAGGGCTGACTAGGGATAATATTTAATTAGGACAGTGTATGGGAAAATAGGCTAAACAAAGATGGCCTAAAATCACTTCCTAAACCTGTGCACACCAACAGTCTTGAAAGAGAAACAAAGCAAGTTCTAGAGAAACTCAAAATTGCAGACACACTCACAATCGAATTTCAGGCTCAAAAACTCACACTTAGGACAATTTTTCTTCCACAGTAAACATCAAATCATCATCTATCTCATGCCAACGCAAGTATCAAAACCAGTAATCATGCGGTATTCACATTCATAGGCATACTCAACCACTATCACAATCAATGCAAACTAAAGTCAATCAATTCAAATCTTTCATTCTTGTCCTAGGGTTCAAACATGCTCAAATTCCCACAATCTCGTGTCTTATTCAAAAAAAATTATTCATGCAGAAATTTAAATAAAGCAAATAAAAGATAGAAAAGAGTTTCAAAACCCTTAAATCTTCATCCCCCCAAACTTATTTGAAAGTCAGAGAGAATAAGTTTGAAAGTTAGATTCAGAATTCGAAACTGTACCTCAATTGTTGGCCTCAGACACCAACTTTTTATCCTTCATCTTCAAACTCAGACCGACGTGGATTAAGTCTGCTAGCACTCCATCTCGGCCGTGGCGAACATCATCTCGGCCGGGATGGAGCCTTCTTGTCGACCCTTATCTTGGTCGAAGTATTCCACGTCTGGGACTTCTGTCTCGGCCGTGGCAAGCTCTGCCTCGGCCGGGACAGACTTCAAAATTTTTTTTTCGAAAGGAAAACAAAAGTGAAGTAACAGTAATAAAAAATCAAAAATAATAAAATGAAAAGGGAAAAATTGCAAACACAATGGGTACCTCCCATTCAGTGCCTTATTTACCATCGTGGCTCGACTTTACCTGTTAATCTCATTAAGGAGGTTGGAATATGTATTGCAACAACCGCATCAACTGAATGTTTGATGGAGCCGAGTAGGCGGTCTTGCAATCAAGATAGTATGAATCAGGAGGCTTCAGTTTGTTTCTTTTTGCAATGGCCTCCAAATCCTTCAGAAATTCCCATTGGTCCACTCCTTCGTCTTTCGCTTGATCGCCCTCTCCTTTGTGTACTGGAGTGACCACATCAATTAAATCAGACAGCTCAGCCTCAACTTGTTCTTCTTGGTTTTCAGCCACTTTCACTTCAATGTCCTCCTTGACTATGCATGCTTTAGTGTCTGGCTTTACTCTGGACAGGATGTCGTCAATGATTGACTCATTAGCCTTTATGACTTTGTTTCTCTCATTGATCCATGCTGATTATGGCTGGACTCTAGACAAGACTTCATCAATGATTGACTGCTTGGGCTGAGCCGGATTAACCTCTTGAAGTGCAACTTGCCTCTCTTGTATTTCTCTCAATTCTTTCCTCAGTAGATAGGCTTCAGTGACCAGTATTCGTTGCTCGTCAAGAGTCAGATCGACATCATTCACCATCTTCTCCTCATTCCTCGTATTTTTACTACTGCGCAAAAAACAAAGAAGAAATTAGGCTGTCTCGGCTGGGATGGTGTGTATCTCGGCCGAGATGGAGAAAAGCGCCTCGACCGTGGTGGGACTCACCTCGGCCAAGACAGACACGACTCAAACACACACGCACACGAAAAAACAGACTGACTCAAAAATTAAAAATAAAAATTAAGAAAATACAACCCAATCCAGAAGTTCTTCAACTTTCCAGTAACGACTCGCCGTCTGACTATCCCCGGCAACGGTGCCAATTTGATTGATGCTAAATTTGCATACAAATTATAGCAAAGGGCAAATAAATTTATAAGAACCCGAAGGTTGTCAAACCCACAGGGATAGTACAACGAAGGGAAATCATATACTGAATATAGTTTTTAAAACTCTTGTTTGGGTAAATCAATTCAAAAGGTTTTGGGTTTTTCAAAACAAGTAATTAAAGAGGGAAATTCAAATAATAAAAAGCACAGTGTTAGGAATTATCCCTAAAATTCTTCCTTAGGACTTATTTGTAAAAGGTTTTGTTGAATCAAACCTTATTTAGTTGGTCGATCATTTGCTGAAATCTAGAGTGTCTAACACAACTTGTAAAGTCCTGTATAAGTTATACATTGAGTAGTAATAGACTAGTATGCTATGAAGAATCCCTAGCAGACAACGAGCAGATGGAGTCAGCATCCAACTCACAAGCTGCTAGAGAAACAAGCGAACAAGAATCGCCAGCATTTGGCTGAAAAGATTACTAGAATGCTAAGGAATTAGCATTCGGACCTTTCAACAATCAATGAAGTAT
>JAPKLW010003426.1:0-42166 GCA_026898455.1 Plectranthus barbatus
GACCTCAGGAACATCTTCAGCCAGTTGGCGTAAGGTCCTGCGCACTAAAGTAGCTTCATCAAAAACAACATTGCATGTTATTTCCACAAGCTGGGTAGTCATGTTAAATACTCTATAGCCCTTGTGAGAGGGATGTCCATATCCGACAAACATACCCTCATCAGCCTTAGGCGAGAAAGCATTTAACTTCGACTTCCCATTATTATGGATATAACATGGTGAACCGAATGCACGAAGATGAGCTATAGAAGGCTTACGACCAAAGTACACTTCGTAGGGAGTTTTCTGGAGTCTGTCGTTGATCCCGCTTCTATTCTGAGTGTAGCAGGCAGTCACCAACGCTTCTCCCCAGAAACTCTGTCCCAAGCCGGACTCAGCCAGCATGGACCGGACAGCTTCTTTCAGCGTCCTGTTCCTACGTTCTGCCAGTCCATTCTGCTGCGGTTGCCTTGGTGTAGATCTCTCATGTTTGATCCCGGCCTCCGCGCAAAAATCCATCAGCGGACCGTTGCAGAATTCAGTCCCATTGTCCGAACGAATTCGCTTCACTACTGCTTCGCGTTGCTTCTGCGCTTGGATGATCAACTCAGGAAGAATCACCTTCACCTCATCCTTGGTTCTGAGAAGCTTTACCCATGTATAGCGCGAGTAGTCATCAACTACTACCAGCGAATATCGCCTTCCTCCAATGGTTTGCGGCGTTACTGGTCCAAACAGGTCCATATGTAACAGCTCGAGTACCTGACTGGTACTGGGGTAGACTGGCGACTGATTCTTGAAGGACTTCTTAGTTTGTTTGCCTTGCTGGCAAGCCTTGCAAATTCCTTCCTTCTTGAACCCGCCCTTGGGAAGACCATCTACAAGATCATGCTTGGTTAGGTAATTAATAGTTTTGAAGTTCAGATGACTTAACCTTTTGTGCCACAGCCAGTTAGTTTCCATGGAACTGGTGGCTACAAAGCATGTATCAGTCTTCCCACTCTGCCAGTCAACGACATAAAGGCCTCCTTTCCTGACACCTTTCAGCTTGGTCTCACCAGAATCTTCATTCTTGATCTGGCACCCAGACTTGTCAAACACAATGGTATAACCATTGTCGCATAGCTGACTGATGCTCAGGAGGTTGTGCTTCAGGTTGGTGACAAGGGATACATTCACAATTCTGACATCATTCTTCTCGATGCAGCCCTTGCTAATAACTCTGCCCTTGGAGTTATCACCAAAAATGACTGGAGGTCCTCTGACCTTGGTGAGCTCAGAAAATAGGAACTCCTCACCAGTCATATGAGCGGAGCAACCACTATCAATGATCCACTCGCTCGACCTCTGAAGCTGACTTGCATGACCTAGTTCCTGCAAGAAAAATAGAATCATTTAGGTCCCCGATCATCAGCGGGTCCTGCAGGGTTAGATCTCTGGATCATTCCTTTCGGAATCCAGACTTGTGTGATCTTCAGCTTGGTGTTACCCTTGCTGACATCACCTGTGGCCTTTCCCTTCCTTCTAAAATAATGCATGGTTTTGGAAGGTGTGGCTGTGTGTGCAGATCCTCTGGAGGTATTCTTCCTCCAAGAGTGTCGGAAATTTCTTTCCGACTGATCGTGTTGCCTTGGTGGTCTCTGAAATTGAGGACCACGATGATTAGCCTTCCCAGCCCTTGAGAAAAGGTTTTGATTGGGCTCAGGCCTCCGATAGGTATTCCTCCTACCGGGAAATATCCTCCTCTCAGTATTCCGCTGAGATTTGGATCCCTTGTAAGTATGCTGGCAACTGGCATACTTGTAAGGTTGTGCGTGGAATCTCTGAACAGCTGGTGCTGGCTGTCGGATTCCACTGGCAGCTGACGCTGACTTCCTAGCCTTAGAATAATTCGGCTTAGTCTGCGTCCTGGGGTGAACTGGCGTCCTGTCAGCAGAGGACCTTGCCAGTTGAGGTTCTTGTCGTGATGACTCACCTCTATATCTGGGCTTACGGTTCCTATGCTGATTAGCCATTCGGGACTGACTGGTATTACCAGCTGGTGCTGATGCATTTACCAGTTTGCCCTTACCCTTATGAGTACTGATTTGTTCGGGTTGATTTATGCTCAAATCTTTTGTAAATCCTAACCCGGACTTATCAGACGGCTTTCTCCAATGACTTAGAGCTGCTTCTAAGTCTTTTGAGCCTTTATTCAGAAAATTGATTCGATTTTCTTGCTCCAGAACGAGATTGTGAAAATTATCTCGCTCAGTTTTTGTAATTTGAAAGTTTTGTAGCAGCTCAAAATGAGTCTTTTTCAAACTTGCTAGCTCTTCGCTGATAGACCTCGATTTTTCAATCTCACTGGTCAAAACAGTAATTTGACCTTTCAGCGAAGCATTTTCACCAGCCAAAACATTTTTTATTTCATAAAATTTTAAAAATTCATGCTGAAGAACATCTAAAGTGACGTCTTCTGAGTCGGAGCAATGCGACTCAGAATCGTCTATGATTTGTACTGGCATGATATGCAATTGAGGAACTGATTGTACCTCATTGTCAGCAGCAAGTGCCAGTTGTTCCTCATCTTCAGCATCTTCTTCAGCTGGCTCTTCTCCGAGAGCTGCCATAAATGCCAGGAGAGCTTCCTCTTCCGACTCTCCATCTGACTCATACTCCCCATCATCATGGTCGGGTATGTCAGGCACCTCAGTCCTTGTCAGCATGGCTTTGGCAACAGCCTTGGAAGCACGCTCTTCAAAGAGCTTCTTCAGCCTTTCCCTCTCAGTTTTGTCCACCTGTGGACATTCAAACTTTAAGTGATCAGGGGATTGGCACTGAAAACAGGCACGAGGAGCTCTCTTGACAAATTTTCCGTCAGATGAGCTAGAAGAAACTCCCTGTTTTGACTTGGCTTTTTCCAGAAGGATAGCCAGTCTTTTCATCTGATGCTCTAGTTCAGCGATAGAGCTCTCGCCGCCTTTGGAATGAGATCCTGATGCGGACTGGATCTCCTTCGGCTGGTTGTGCTGTGCAGCGGGTCTCTCAGCATGGAAGGGCTTCTTGTGCTTCCACTTGAAGTCCTTTTTGACGAAGTACGCTTCGTCCTGAGCTTTAATGCTGGAAGACTCAACATTCCTGATGGCCTCATTCTTGTTCACCATCTGGATGTCCCACTCGTGTGCCTGCAACTGAGCAAACAACTCCTTGGGAGTCATCTTGGACAGGTCCTTTTCCTTCAGAGCTGTCGTCTTCACGAACCAATCTTCTTTAGGCATCTTGGACAGGATCTTCGAGTTAAGATCAGCATTGTCGTACTCTCTGCCCAGAGACTTCAGCTCGCTGACAATGGCGTTGAATCTCGCCTCCATCTCCTTGATGGTTTCTCCAGTCAGCATCTGGAAGGACTCATATTTGTCCACTGCAACCTGCAATTTGTTGCGTTTCATTTGGTCAGTTTCTTGACATAAACTATCAAGATAATCCCATACTCCCTTGGCATTATCAAACTGGAGGGCTTCCTCCATCAGCGACTCTGGAAGAGAAGCCAGGATTAACTCGTGAGCAATGGAATCCAACTGATTCCGCTTCCTATCCTCAGAAGTCCATTCGTCTTGGGGCTTTGGGATCACAGCTGCTGGACGATCTCCTAGCTGGTGCTGAATCTTGGTTATCTCAATCGGCCCTATCTCCAGCACATCTTTCATCTCTGGATGGATGCTCTTAAGAGAGATGAGCGACCTCTTCCGCCATATATCATACTTCACAGACTTGTAGTCGAGTAGCTTCGGATTATTCATCTTGAGATACCTGAGCTAAACAGACAAACGAACAAAAAGAGAGCGCAAGGAAACGCGGATCACGGTCCTAAGCGACTCAGATACGAACGGTCTGTAAGAACCGTCCGCTCTGATACCACTTGTTGGTCCCGGTTTATCAGGGTATAACTTGGCAGCGGAAAATGTGTTTGTTCGTTTCTTGCACTCTGCTGGTTACTCAGCTGACTGGGACCTTGTCAGCTGGTAAGTCAACTGGCACTATGAGTACTCAGCTGACTGGCGACTGGCTGGTCAGCTGGTAGCTCAAGACTTAGAATATTTTAAGCCTAGTTTGCACAGTTATCAGTTTTCAGATATACACCAGCACTTGGGTGCTGGGTTTCAAATACAAATTTAAATACTGAAAGCAGATAAAGGCAAAGGATTTTATAGTGGTTCGATCAACTGATCTACGTCCACTCTCCAGTCGACTCACTGGAAATTCACTAAAAAGCAATCAGGTACAAAGAGTCCTACGATCTATCTCCAGCTGGTAGATGCCTCGTCTACCAGTCCACTGGATCAACCGCTCCCGGTCCTTGTCCTTCTTCAGCTCTCGTCAGATGGATGGAGTGCGAGCACGTCACTTTGATCTCCTCCTCTGACTGGTTGGGTGTTGAGTTCTCCCAAGAACGTAAATCCTCTACGGCAAACTGCCCGTAATAACTCAAGAGCTGGCAGGCTCTAGAGCTGCTATGTTCTTCCTCAGAAAGAGAAAGAACACCAAGCGAGGTCTGTAACTTACAAGCTGGAAGCTTGAAGTCTCGTGTTTGAATAAATCAACACACGGATAGCCTTTTGAGAGGCCTCGAAAGTTGTATGCTTTTACTTGCTTGAGCGTAATAAATTTCAGTCTTTCGGTAGGTGAAGAGTTGGCCAAGAACATTGAATGTTGATGGATCCCAGGTATTTATAGCCGAGGGATCCCATTCAAATATTCTAGCAATTTTGGACACATCCGGAATGGGTCTCTGTCCTCGGATGTACTTCAGACGGCGGCAGGTAGGAATTTCAGGAAAACGCCATACCTGTGTCTGCTTTTTCTGACACAGACCTCTTTGTGTCAGAACGGCATTATTTCGTCAGTACGAGGAATCGCAACTGGTGTCTTGAACTGATAGACTTTAAGGATATCCTTCCTTAAAGTCTTACTTTGTCAGTATATTCCTCAGACGAATCTTCTTTTTGTCTCTAAGACTCTGGGAGAACGAATCTTCAATTCTGCTGGTAACCTCCGACTGGTAGAACATACTGGTGATCTTGTGCTGGCAGTCTCTGCTGGTGACTTTCCTTAGCACAATCAAGGTCTACCAATTTGTCTGGATGTTAACTCTTGGAATCTCCCATGACTGGTGGCTTCACCGCTGGTGAATAGTGTCAGCCAGAACACGTATTCTGCTGGTAGGATTTGTCAGCCTCCTGCTGGTGAAATCCTTCCAACTGGTGAACAGTAGCCAGTCATTAGCTCTTGACTCCACGCTGATGAACAGTGTCAGCATGGGTCTGTCAGTCGTCTGCTGGTGAAATCCTTCACCAGGTAAGAGATTCTCATGCTGATGAACAGTGTCAGCATGAGTCTTGATCAGCTACGACTTACAACTCAAAAGACCTAAACAGGACTTTACATTTGAGACTAGAGCTATTCTAGAGACAAACTGACGCTGGTTGGACTTAGGATTTGATCCACCAAAACACTTAAACACCAAATCAAAGATCTAAGCTATCAACTGGGGAAGGGAAACTTTGATAATTTTCCCAACACATGTTTAAGTATCTCTAGAACTTGCTCTGTTTCATTTTCAAAACTACTAGTGTGCACAAGTTTAGGAAGTGATTTTAGGCCATCTTTGTTTAGCCTATATCCCATACACTGTCCCAATTGAGCAACTATCCCTAGTAAGCCCTTTTAAGCCTATGTGTTTTTCTTTCTTTGTCTATGAGTTAGAGGAATGATAGGAGAATCAACTCTTGTCTATAAGAGTGGGTTGGGAATTGCTTGAGGAAGATAAGACATCATTAGAAAGGTGAAAACAATGGAAAATGTTGGGCTCTAGAAAAAAAAATGTGTGTATATGTGTTTGTTAATCCTTATAAGCTCAAATGTATAATCAAAATTGTTTAGAGCATAAAAGGATGTGTGAAAAAAAAAGGAAAAAAAAATAAATAAATAAAAGAGCTTTGGGGTGTGTTGAAAATTAAAGGAGATGGGTGGATATCAATAGATAGTGGTTGGATTGGTTGAGAGTCGCGAACTCAATTGATTTTAGTCACTTGGCCATATATTTCCCTACCTTTCACTAAAAAGCCTACATTACAACATTGAATAAAGTCCTTTCTGACCTAAGGCTTGTGTACAGTTTTTGCAGTGGAGATTTAGAATATTTGCAAGCCTATGGTGGAGCTTTACTTGCATGACTTTTCTGTGTGATCTCATATGAATATCCTATACACTTGAGTGAATGAGTGAAACACTTTTCCTTGTGAGTCTTCCACAGTTTACAAATTGTCCAAATCTTTCAAAGTGTTGGTGTATTGTGGATTTTTGGTTTTGACTGTGATGGATCTTGTGAGGCATTGCACTTCTCGATTACTTGAGCTAATGGTTTATTCTTTTTGTTGATAGAGGACAATCACGTATTTAAGTTTGGGGGGATTGATAGGCTCATATTTCTACTCACTTATCGCATTGTTTTCTTATTTCTTTTATGCATTTTAGTTTGTTTTTATGAATAAATTGAGCATGAGTGTATTTTTGGAGGGTGTTGTGCTTGTGGTGCAAGGTTTTGTAGGAAAAATGAAGAAAAAGAGCAGAGTTGGTCAAGAAGTTGAAGAAATTCACCACAAAGCATTCTGTTTCGACCGACGGGGAGACAGTGTCGACCGATGCGTGGAGATGATTTGTGTCGATCGACACAACCCTTGTGTTGGTCGATGCGAGGCTATCAACGCAGGTGGAAGTCGAGTTCTGGAGGGATCGATTTTGGGAAGCTTGTGTCGACCAACGTATCACTTGTGTCGGTCGACGCGCACGTTTTACAGGGGCAGGCTTCGAATTTTGCACAAGTTTGAAGAGGGAAGATACCAATTGAAGCCTTGGACAAATTTTGATGATAAAATACCAAGTTTTGTCAATTCCTACCTTTCAAGAGCATAACCCTACCACTATATAAACTCTAGTTTAGCTCATTATCAAGGGTCCTAAATTTTTATCCCTAGTTTTTAATTCCAAGTTTTAGTTTTGATTTTATTTTAGTTTTCAAGTTCTCAAGTATTCAAGAACTCTTTATTTACCTCTTTACTTTAATGCAATCTTTAATTTTTATTTCAATGTTTATATTTAATATGCTAGGCTAGAACCTTTATCAGATTCTAGGGTTTCTCAATCTGTGAATACAAGTTTTGATTCGAATTCTTCAAGCCCTAAATTGGTTTAAACTCTTTGTTTTTATTTTAAATCTATTTTAATTGAAGGATCGAGAGATGAAGATTGGAATAGGTTCTTGTTATTAATTGATAGACCGAGAGGTGAAAATTAATAATAGGAAGTAAGAGTTTAATACATTTGATTTTATGTCCAACAAAGAAGAATTCAATTGTAGGATTGATATGATTTTTATTGAGATTGATTAACTTGTATTTTTTAGACCGAGAGGAGATAATCATTAGTTAATAATCTAGGTTTTGATTGCCCGACCAAGGAATTAATTCCACTTTAACAGGTTTTCCACCAAAAAATAACTTTTATGGGTTTGAATTATTTGTTTCTTACATGTTGAACAGATTGGTAGATTTCCCTAGGATCTGTGCTTTCTTCTATTTGAATTTCTTTAAAGTTATTTTCACAAAACCAAAACCCCTAAAAATTGGTTTTGCCCAAACGAAAGACTGAAAAACTATACTCAGTACATGATTTGCCCTCGTTGTACTATCTCTGTGGGTTCGACAAACCTCCGGGTTATTATAAATTTATTTGCCCTTTGCTATAGTCTGTGTGCAGATTTTGCATAGATCAGGCACCAAAACATTTTATGAATGAGCATGCTCTTTTTCATAGTTAAACTATCTGCAAAATCATGTGTCTGGGAGGTGGCCTCCTACCACAGTCACGATGCTAGTTCGAGCATGGCGCGACCCTTAACAAGTCAGCATCACAGTGCACTAACCCGTAGTTTCTTTTATACTGTCTGGGCACGATCGTTAAAGACTCACAATATGTGCAGTCAACATCCACGCTGAATACATTTGATGTTCTTCTCTAAGTGGGGTTCCCCCACAGAGAGGACAGATAAAAAACACAAAACAGTAGGCAATGACAAAACAGTTGAAAACAAAATATTTCATTTCATGCTTTATATGCTTTGAAAAGAAAACATCATTTTGTATTTTTAATTTGGCCCACTATATAGGGGTAAGAAAAAGCCCACCTTGAGTAGGTGCAGTCAAACAGTAGGTTGTTCTAGTAGTTGATATTCTCCTTGCCCTTTCCTACAATATAAGGAATAAATAAATCCTTAGAGGATAATGGTTCGAGATATCTATAACTTGTTACATTAAGGATTCTAGACTCTTAATGAATCATGGACTTTTCAAATCTTGAGCCATCGGATAAAAGGATGTGAAAGAATTATATGATGAATTTGGTTTGACAAACAATGAAGTCAAACATAAATTATAAGGCTCGTGATTTAATATCGAGCGCTACTCGAGAAATGATATTCATAGTTCAATTTAATTGAATAAACAAATGACTTCGTCATGTGGCTAAGCACTTCTTCAAGGATTTATGATTGAAGGAAGATTTACAATCAGTTTGAATTGACGTATAATGGCTTGAGAGTAAGAGAACTCATCAAGTGGTTTCAAGTCATGTCAAGAATATAATAGAAAGGACTTTAAAGTTCGGAAGCGAATTGAATTCCAATGTTCGAGGTTTAAAGAGTTCAATTGAACTGAACAAGTGCGAGACGTCATCAAATGACTAAATATCTCTTCACAGATCGTGATTGAAAGAAGTTACATAATCAATTACGAATCAATAAGTAATTGATCAAGAGTTAAAGAATTCATCCATAGGTTTCAAAATAGTTCAAATAACGTAATCAAGAAAGTTTTGGATCTTGGATACAGATCGAATTCCAATAATATTTCGAAGGTTAAGGTTTAACAAGTTTAATTTAACAATCGGCTTTCAAGAAAGGTTGAGTTATAAGAGTTTCAAACAATCGAACTTATTTTGAAACAAAAGGTTTTTAGAGAGAGCATGGGAGATAAGGATGGCTCTCTACATTGATTAACATAAGGGATATAAAAGATAAGTCAAATCGATCGAAGAAAGAAACAAAATTTTCAAAATGGGCTCTATGTCGATCGACACAAGAGTGTGTCGATCGACATGGTCATTGTCAACCAAAACAGATGAATATCAATCGATATAAAGGATTTCGAATGATATGAAAGGTAGGTCGAATCGATCGAAGAAGAAAAATAAGATTTTCAAAATTTTCATATATGTCGGTCGACACAGAGGGTGTCGATCGAAACACATGTCGACAGGGAGGACAAATATCAACTGATACATATGTGTTGACCGATGCAAATCATGTCGACCGATACAAAATTTTCATTTGTATCGCTCAAAATGGAGCGTGTCGGTCGATATGAACGATGTCGATCGATATAAAATTTGTGTCGACTGATACAAGTGATCAACACTCCGAATTTCGAATCGAGCAGCCATGTCGACCAACATGAAGGATGTCAACGACGTGCTCTGTGTCGATCAACACGCACACATGTCGACCAATACAGGGCTCTATGTCGATCGACACGCACGCATGTCGACCGATACAGAGGCAAATATGCCTTCGGCGGAAAAATTGAGTTTTGGAGAGAGAGAGTGAAAAACTGAGTTTTGGCTCAATATTCCAAGCATCAAAATATAAAAAACGAGGTGGAATTGAAATATAGGCTCAACATTTAAACATGGAGCTAAAAAAATCTCAAAAATAGTCCCAAATGATCACAACTCGGTCCCTAGGCTAACATGTGGTTTCTAGGCTCAATATATAACATGCTAAACATGCATACGCACTCATAATTCCAAAACAAGCCTAGATCATAAAAGTTCAACTAGGAAAAAAATAGTAAACATGCTCAAACTAAAGAAATAGCTTGAGAAGGGTTCGATCTATACCTCCTTGACTCGTAGAGCTTCAAGGCTTGATTAACACTTGTTTAGTTTGATCTCCACTTCTAAAACATGGAGAATGAAGAAAAGAGTGTTGGAAATGGAAAAAATGAGGTAAGAGGAGTCCAAAAATGTATATCTTTACCTCAAAATACTTCGTCGGAGTCTCGCCGGAGTAGTCGCCGAAAAAAGTTTGGTGAGAGTTTTTGAGAGAGAGAGTGAAAGTGATGGAGTGTGAGGGAAGATTTCTTTAAATAGAAAGGGTGAAGGGTAATTTCAGTATTACCGAAAGTTAAAAGTTAAAGTGGTTGTCATTCGCTTGTCACATCGGTCACTTTGACATCAACTCACGTCAATTTCACATCTCTTCGCATCATTACACGGGAGACCGTGATATTCTCATCAATCTACAAAAATTATCGATCGATACTATCCCGATACGAGAATGTCAGGTTGTCGAATAAATTATCGGCATTAATTATATTAGATTGATCAATAAATAATTAATCCTCTTTAGTAATAAAAATAATGATGGCAACGAAAATACCCAAAATAATAATTCCCAAATAAATTTGTTTCGAAAACTTTGAATTTAATTCGATAATAAAATATAACTTCCGAAATTCCGATAAATATATTTAAATTTTACGAAGGGCGTTACAGCTATCAAGCACAGAGGTTCATGATATTCCCGACAACGATGATGGTTATTTCACATCGGATGAAGAGTCGGAGGAAGAAGTGCAGCTCATTTTCATGGCAGCAATTGGAGAGGAGAATGAAGATGCTGCATCTGAACTAGGTCTTGCTGTATCTGGTGACGAGGTAAATTACTCTTTACCAGTCTCTATTCAATCTGCACGCATAATAGAGGCTTCTGAATCGTATTGCTCTGATTCAGAAGATGTTTCCCTCGACATTCTTTCCAAAGAGTTTTCAAAAATTTTCGAGCTTACAAATATTTTAGCTGGTGAAAACTCCTCGCTGAAAGTCCAAGTTTCAGTTTTGACCGATGAGATTGCGAAATCTAGGTCTACCAGCGAGGAACTGGCAAAACTTAGGGAAGAACACTCCATCCTTTTAAATGATTTTGAACATCTTAGAAAGGAGTGTGAATCCTTGAAGAGAGAAACCTTGAGCAAGAACGATGTATATGTTCTTTTAGAAAAAGCTCAACAGAGTTAGAAGAAGTACTTTTGGCTCAAAGAGACCCCATCAGATAAAGCGGGTCTAGGTTTTATTGAAAATGATTTGAGCAATCGTGCATCTTCTTCAAGAACTGACACTGGAAAGAAGAAAATTTACTTCATTAAAGAAAATCCAGTGATCAGGCAAGGTTGAAGGGCAAAGGGGTAGCCAAGGGTGTACTAGCTCACGCTGGAAAAGCTGTGTTGGTCTGCCAACAACCCTAAATTGGTCAACCAGCAAGTGGCAAAGAAGCCGGTTCGACGTGAGAAACTGGTAAAGCAGTATGTTCCCAAACTGGCCAAGTCACAAACTGGGAGGAAGCTAGTTCAGACCAAGAAGCAGGTGAAGCAGTACGTTCCTACAGTGAGAAAGCTAATTTCTACAACCAGTTTGCCCAAGCAACCAGTTTTAGTTTCAAGGAAGGCAAACCACCAACATGGTTATGTCTATAGCCAGAGACCCAAATCTCATACTAAGTATGAGAGGATGAACAAACCAAACAAGGGGAACACCTATTTGAGGCCTGAGCCCAACCATTTTTTTTTCAAAGGGCTAGGAAGACTAATCATGGTGGTCAACCATCACATGGTTACTATACACATCCAGAACCTGTGTTCCGAGGTCCTACTAGGAAACTTGTTTCCAAAAAGACTACATACACTTCCATAATTTCTCAATCAAATGCCATGCATTATTTGAAAAGGAAGAGAAAGGTAGCAGGAAAAAGCAATGATAAGCTACCTGACATAAGGGTAAGCCAAGTTTGGATTCCCAAAGGGTTGATCCAACAGACTAACCCTGCAGGACCCGCAGTTTTTCGGGGACCTAAAGCATAATTTGTACTTTGCAGGAACAAGTACATGCGTATCAGCTTCAAATGCACAAAAATGTGTGGATTCTAGACAGTGGGTGCTCTGCTCACATGACTGGAGAAAAAGATCTTATCTTAGATCTTATAATAGTCAAAGGACCACCGATCATGTTTGATGACAACTCTAAAGGAAGAGTAATTGGGAAATGATGCGTGGAGCAGAATGGGATCATCATCAAAATGTGTCCTTAGTCACCAACCTAAAGCATAACATTCTAAGCATCAGCCAACTTAGTGAGAATGGTTATGCCGTTTCCTTTGCCGAATCAGAGTGTCTAATCAGAGATAAAGCTTCAGAGGAAGTCAAGCTCAGAGGCATAAGGAAAGGAGGCCTATATGTGGTAGACTGGCAAAGTGGTCAAGCAAATTCGTGCTTCGTGGTCACCAGCTCAGGAGAGACAAACTGGTTGTGGCATAAGAGACTAAGCCACTTGAACTTCAAGACGATCAATCAATTAGCCAAGCACGAGCTAGTAGAAGGTCTACCCAAGGGCATCTTAAGAAAGAAGGCATCTGCAGAGCATGTCAACTGGGAAAGCAGACCAAAGTATCCTTCAAGAACAAGCCAGTTAGTGCCAGCACAAAGCGAGTTTTGGAACTACTGCGCATGGACTTGTTCGGACCAGTGACTCCACCTACAATCAGAGGAAACTAACAAGGCTAAGGAAGCGCTAGATGCGCAAGGGGAAGCTGACACTTCCAAAGCTAGTGAAGTTAGGGCGACCACCCCTGGAAAACTGGCGATGTCAAAAACTGGTGAAAGGGAACCAGTTCGTTCTGATGATTCAATGGCTCTTGATCTTGCAGCCTCTGATGCAGATGCAGATAGCAATGATCAAGATATGGGGATTGAGGAGGAGACAAACTTCAAGGAGGACCTCAAAGGCACATGGAGGATCCATCCATGGGATAACAGGGTCAACGTTGATTCCCTGACTCCTTGCTCCATCTCAGCCTACAAGATTCCCATGTCAGGGCTACCACATGTAGGATTCTCTGCTGATCGAATCAAGAACTGGTACCCACCAATCTTGGAGATGGATGATACCAATAAGGATCTGCTTGGCTAGGCCGCAGCTATCTCTCAGCGCGTCGAACAACAAGTTACCCGAGAAATTGACAATATCTATGGGGCAGTCCTTGGAGATGAATCGGTGGAAACCACGGTACTGGGAGGCGAGTTCAGACGCTGGAGAAGGTTTGATATCTGTGCCTGAGAGCTAAATCAAGAAGACAGGGCAATCATGCAGGCCAGGCTTGGGCTCACGTTTTGGAGATCTGAGGAAGTTTGGGCCGACTAGTGGATTGAACAAACTGAGAGGCGCCAACTTTTAGTGGAACAAGTTCAGGCCAGGTTGATCAAGATTCTCCAATACAAAGCTGAAACCGGAGGGGAAGACATTCCACCTACAAGGTGGATGGAGCAACTATTGCAAGACATGACTGCAATCGCCATCCATTTGGCAGAGCTTGCAACTGCCGAAGCCAATCGCCAATGGGAACTGCTTAAGATGGACTTCTATGACAAATCTTCTCGAGCTCTATGAACAAGATGAAAGAGAACATGCTCTTAGAATTGTTCCGGTCGGCCGTGCAGTCACCATAGCCCTGGATGAGCCTATTATCGAAGAGGCGTACAACTCACCATCATCGTCCACCCCTCCTGAACCTAGCTCTTATGCGGAGAATCGAGCTGCTGGCGTTCTGAGGCAGACTCGAAGAGACTCGCGTAGTGGTTGCCGAGACTAAGGCCAAAGTCTCTCAGCTCTCTACCGTTGTGGCTACCCTCATTGGTGTAGTCAAAGAGACAGAAGAATTGCGAAAAAAGGAAGAAGCTGAGCGTAGAGAGAGAGATGAGAAAAGAGAAGCGAAAATGCAGAGCCTGCTCGAGATCGCCAAGAGACTTGATGACACCAAGAAGAAGCAAGGTTGTATCAAATTTTTGCATTTGTCAGTTTTCTATGTACCTGTAAATTACATTATCATATGAATGAAAAACTGACAAGGTTTGAAGACAAAATCTTATTGTCCAAACTTATTTATTCGCCTCACTTTAACTGAACTTACATATTCTAGTGCAATCGGTTTACTTTTTGCCCTGAAATTTTTATCGAGAAGTATCTCTCCTGTTGAGGGGGAAGAATCATAGGGCAGACTGTGTGTTAAGGATATCAATTTTTGAGTAATAGAACTTGATAGAATATTCTTGTAAACTCGAAAAACTATCCTTAACCAGCTTAGTGGTGGTTTTGACAACATCAAAAAGGGGGAAATTGTTAGCAAGTATTCCTAACTTATTATTATATTTTGATATGTCAAGAATTGAATAGACACCACCAGCTTAGAAGTGTCTCTAGTCTGTTCAAACGTGTAAAGTCCTGTTTAGGATGTCTATCGAGTTGTAATAAGACAGATCAAGACAAACTGGTTTCCACCAGTTTGGGCTTTGCAAGGTGATAGAAGAAACTGGCTACAATCCAAGTACCAGTTTGGAGAACACATATGAAGAAAACTGGCAGACGTCACCAACATGATACTGACCAGTTATACTCAAACCTATCACTCTCGCGCACAGAGACAAAGAGAACAAGTCTGAGGAATCCTCTTAAAGGCCAAACTTTAAGAATGAAGATTACTTAAAGTCTGAAGACCCTGGTATTGGATCAGTTTTGATTCCTTGGACTGACTAGAAGAAGTCGTTCTGACACATCGGACGATGTCAACATCTAGTGTCAGAAAAACATGAGCAGGTGCAGACTTTCTGAAAAAGCAACATGTCCTTCGCAGAAGAGAGGCGCCAGATTGGACTTCATCCAATATGTCTCTCAACTGCTACATTTTCAAACCTCTCAAACTTCGTCTATAAATAGACGAAGTGTTCCCAGAAAAGAGGTGACTGAATTTTAGACCGAACCCTTTCTGAAACACCGAACATTCAAGTGCTTAAGCATAAGTTGGAGGCTAATTTCTTAGCTTACCGTGTGCCGTCTTGGACACGAGACTTGTTGCTCTCTAGCACAAGTTCATCTCTTGGTGTTCTTACTCTCCAAGTAAGAACACAACAGTCACAGCTCTTCTCCAAGTTGTGATTCTTACGGGCGTTTTAGCCAAAGTGATCAACGGTTCAGGGAAGAACCCTAAAGTTCCCAAGTTCCAGAGGAGGAGGCTGCGTGGTGTGCCCACACTCCAAGTCTGCGAAGCGAAGGAAGCAACGGCCTGGGTGAGTGAGCAAGTAGACTAGTGGACACTAGTATTCATCAGCTTGTGATAGATCGTGAGAACCCTTGTATTCTGAAGTTTAGAGTATTCCAGACTTAAGGTCTGAAGAGAGGATGTAGGGCCTTTGTGTCCGAACCTCTATAAATCCTTTTGCATTTACTGCTTTATTTACATTTTCGTAAGGATTTAAAACTCAACACTACCTAAGTGTTGAAGTATATTTCGAACCTAATCTCAAACTCGCTAACAACAAGTTTTCAAAGACACAAACTGGTGAGTAACAACCAGTTAGTAAGTGCAAATTTTCCTGTAAAATTTCCGCTGCGTATATCAAAACTCTAATCTCGGAACCAACACTACTCTTATTTTCACACTCTAGTCCTTTCTTTATTATCAAGATTACTAATTTCTATTTAATATAATATTACAATTTTAGTTTGTTATTATTTAGATTAAGTTTAACCATATGATTCATTTTACCCAATTAGATTATATAATAATTTTTAGCATTTAATTTCGATTGTTAATTAATATTTGATTATTAAGATTGACTAATTTATTAATATAATTTGTGATTTTTTTTCAAAAAGTCAATTATATTGTATTATATTTAATTTTTATTTTTGTAATACATTTATTAAAATTAGTAAATATGATAGTGGAATATTAGGTGAAGTATCATTAAAGAGTAGAGGACTTGATCTCTTAATTAAATAACATGTCAAAAAAGTTTTTGATTGTTGCAGAAGAAATGAATCGAAGAATATGATAGAGCTAGGACACATAATGTATGAGATCTATTCGTGATTTTTATATTGGTATCCGTTAAATGTAATATACAAAATCAATGGTTTTAGTTATGTATTTAGAAAAGTTAATCAGGAAACTCATAAAATCACTCGTTTTAGGTGCAAGATGTTCGAATATTATTAGTATTCCAACATTTTACTTTCATCCTAAGCTAAGGATTGTAATTCGTTTGGATAAATGAATGACTTTTTCTTTAAAAAAAAAAAAAAGAACAAGAATATAATGACAAAAGTATATATCATATTAGTATTTAATTGAAGTTGCTTACAAGAGAAGTTTGTGGTCAATTTTTCCGTACAGTAGAGAGTTGATGTGGACGTGGCATTTAGTATCTTTGGACTGTTTTTGACTCGTCGCATTATTAAATCAAATCAACTTAATATACAATGAAGAAATTCCATACAAAATAATTGCATGCACAAATCCGTTATATCCACTATTTTACAATTGCATTTATTATTTCAGGATATAAACTCGCCAATATTAAATTAATATTGAAAAAGAGATACATCCATGCAGTGCCGATTCAGAAAATTTTCGTAAGGGGGTTGAATTTTTTTTTTTGTCTCTATCTTAACTTCAACCCCTTCTTATCATATTTTTTCTTATTTTCATCCATTTTTTCTTGTCTAAAAGGGGGGCTACCTCATAAAATACCGAATCACGATACTAGAAAAACGAAAAAAACTTCCGGCTAAGCCCCCCCTAGCCCCAAGGTAGATCAGCCAGTGCATCCGTGCAATATACAAATTAAATACTAGTAATTATACAAAAAATAATAAATTAAAAGGTAAGTGCTATGGATGTCAATCGTAGTCCGTGCCTTAGGTCTCCTTTCTGCTCTGCTCTGCAGCGTCAGTGTACGATACACTAACTTTATGTCAGACTTCTTTTCAGCCCGAGGAATCCCAGTGTGGATAACCTCGTACTGACTTAGGCATATATGAAGGCCCGAGTCTGACTGAGCTTCGATAACTTTCGAATTGCTCAATCTTTAAAGGTAGAGGCTTTTATACTGACTTTTCAAGGTCAGTACAGCTTAGCCCTCATACTGACTTCCCAAGGTCAGTATGGTAAACCCTCCTACTGACTTTCCACAGTCAGTATGAAAAACGCCCTCATACTGATTTCTCCTTATTAGTATGGAAAACCCTTGAACTGACTTCTCCTTAGTCAGTTCGGGAAAGCCCTCATACTGACTTCTCCTTGTCAGTATGGATGGACCTTAAACTGAGTGCTCCAACACAATTTTGTGTCAAGGCTAGGCATGATGATAGTCAATTCTCGAGCATTCTCCTTTGCTCGGTCTTCAGCCTAAGTTCTATTACAACTCAATTCGATCCTATACAAGGATTACAGTTTAGAACTCTAGAAACAGAAAAAACTGACTAAGATGACTTACAATCTTTGACCCACCAAAACAACAAAAAGTAAGGAAGGATTTCTCTAACAAAAATCCTAATACATGATGATTTAATCCATTAAAACATGTAATAATCTTAGTTTTATTTAAAACTCGGTTCTTGATTTTATATATTTTTGTTATACATGTTCTACTTAAAATATATTGCACTTTTTTATTATATATATTATGCTAAAATATATTTTTTACCAATTAATATTTGAATTCAACTATTAACGTGATTGAGCTGAAGGCTTAAATTCATATTTATTTAACATAATGGTTTTAATTTCTTAATTTTGATCAGTGTTGTAAAAATCGACTTAGATGATTGGACCCATTCCAAAAATCATAAAATCGATTCTGTTACAGATTTTAGGATTGTTCGTCATCTAGTCAGCTAAGGCATCAATTTTTTAATTTTCTTTAAATAAAAATTATATAAATTTATTTAATAATATTTATATATTTAAATTAATAAAAATAAAAAATAAATTAATCAATTAAATATTATTTAGAAACTACATAGGTGCCATGTATTCACAAATTTAGAATTTGGGGTATAATATATGGATAAAATTTAAAATATATATAAGGATATAAAAATTGGTAAAATATATTTAAATAGTAAAATGAATTTGGAATACATTATGTTAGAAACTGAGTTTCAGTTTAACCTCTTATTTGATGTTTTGGTGTGTTAAAACTGACAACTGACTTTAAGTTTCTAGAATGTCTTTACATGTAATCCTTGTATATGATGAAATTGAGTTGTAATAGACTAGAAACTGAAGATAAAGCGAGCAGACATAGATTCAATCTCTAAGGAAGAAATCAGAGATATCCAAGCTTGAAGTCAAGAATCAAGTTTCCGTGCTTGAAACTTAGTTCGTCTAGAAAAGTCAGTTTCTGGAAACTGAGTTTTCCCTGATGAGAAGAGGAAACATAAAAACTGACTTTGGAGAATGTCAGTTTTCAGTTTCAGAAGTCAGGAAAGAGGAAACGTAAAAACTGACTTTGGAGAATGTCAGTTTTTCAGTTTCAGTATTCAAGAGCACGTGGAAAACAAGGAAACACAAGGGTTCCGAAGTTAGACTCAAGATTCCTTAAAGTGTCAATCAAAAAGTCAGGATGAGGAATTTTAAACTGAGATTCCTCGGACTGAAACTTAGTCTGACAGGAGCAGGTGAAAAGTACACTGCCAAAAGTTAAAAGCAGACGGCGGAGCAGAGCAGAGAAGACCAGAGGAATGGCCATGATTGGACGACATTCTCTTTGTTTCTAACGGATGAATTTATGTCTCTAATGGACAGAAATTCAAATAATCATCCAGGCCACCTATAAATAGGAGTCAACCTCGACGAAACAAAGTTACACATTTACACATCAAGAATCTCTCGAAAAGCTTAGCCAAACTCTGTAGAACTGAAAAGCCAAAAGCTCTGAAAAGCTTTCTGAATCAAGGTGTTATCTGAACACGAGGCTTAAATCTTTCGACTCAAGCTATTCTTTCTATGCATCTGTCTAAGTGCACGAGGCTAAAGCTTTCTAAGCTTAAACTATTTCTTGGTGATTATTACTTTTCAAGTAATAATCATAGCAGTCAGTTTCCCACTTTGCGATTCTGATTATCACGGGCATAGCCAACCAACCGAAGTTTTGGGAAGAACAAGTAAACATCCATCTGTCCAGTTTGAAGGCTGCGGGGTGCGTCCTCACTTCAACCTGAAGAAGAAGCAAGCTTACAAGGAGTTTTTGGGCAAGTGAAGTTAGCAGACCGAAGGACGGAGGCTTCCGACGGGCTAACCATAGATCGTGAGAAGGCTTGTAAATCTGTGACTTAGTGTATTCCCCGATTAAGTTCGGAAGAGTGGACGTAGGACTTTGATTCCGAACCACTATAATATCTTGTGTTACGTACAGCTTTCTTAAGTTTCTGCATACTAAGTTTACTGCTTATTTGAAACCTTCAATACTTGGCTAAGTATTGAAGTGTATACCTGAAACTTACTTAAACCATACTGAGCTTAAAAACTGAGTTTTAGCAAAACTGAAAACTGAGTCTCTGAAAGTCAGTTTTCAGAACAGGTGCAAGAGTCCGTTTTAATACTTCCGCTGCATATATTCGTACTCTGATTTCGGGACCAACACATTATGTGAGATATAGATAAATAATAATAATAAAGATACGTATCTAATAAAAATATTTTTTTTATACAATTGAATTAATACAATTATGAGATAAAATATATTTCTTTCGTATTTTCCTAAAATAATAAGAATAACTATCTATTAATTGATGGTGAAAAATAAAGAATGTGATTGGATGCTCGACAAAGGTCCATACACCAGCAAACAGCAAAATATATGTACGTTTATTTTCCATGGAATCTATGCCTTCTTTTGCACCCCACCAATGATGAAGCAAATATAAACAACCAACGACATTTACTTAGAATTCGTCACTCTCGCTTTTCCAACATACACCCTCACTCTCTCTCTAAATCAGTAGCATTCGGTCACTGTGAAAGAGCTTTTTCATGAACTGGGTTTGTTTGTCAGGGAATAAGAAAGCGCCGCGTTGATTTTTCACGAACTCTTTGAGCCCTGCAGTCTCGGAGTGAAGTAGCTTCAATTTTTTAGTAAGGTTTTTTTTTTTTTTTTTTCTTGTCTTGTCCTTGTAAGAGAAGTTGAATCTTTTTATAAAAATGGTAAGTGTATAAGAAAGCGCATCGTAAACTCGTTTCTACCTCCCTAGTAAGTCTCTGTGTTTGTTATCTTGACAACTTTCGCTTTTCTGTATTATGTTTGGCTCTCTCATACCCACAGTCACGTATTTGATCAGATCGGTTAGTGAAATATGAAGTTTGAGACTCTGTATACTCTTGAAATTTTGGTTGAAAACGGTGTGCCTGCTCAAAATGTATGGACAAATTTTAATATGGAAATATTTTAAAATAACCAATTTTATCAAACACATCATGAAAATATCCAAGATTATGAAAACATCACAAAAATATCCAAAAGTACATTTTTTTGCATTAGTATTTGTTTTAAGTGGAAATCCATGCAATTATTGGGTTGATGATGATGAGATCATTGCCAAAAATGAATATTTAATTAATTTTATAAGAAATATTTAAAATCAAACCGACAAAAATATCGAGAAATATGTGTTGGTAGGAATCACATTAAATAATACGTATGTGTTGGTAGGAATCGCATTAAAAATAGTTACGTGTTGGTAGGAATCCCATTAAATTCTTGTCTGAATCATTGGTCTGAACCGATCTGAACCATGCTTTTTATTTTTTCTTAAATTGAGTTATGGTCTGAACCGTGCTTTTTATTTTTTTATTTTTAAATTGAATTCTGGTCTGAATCGTTGGTCGGTATTACGATTCAGACCCGAAATTTTTTTAATCATATTGAACTGATTGGTTGTGTTAAATAAAAAATTGAAATTGTTATATATGTAATAAATTATTATAAATCAAATAATGTAAAGTAAATGCTATTTAGTCATTTGAATTTCAAATTTTTTTTATCAATCCGAGAATTTAATTGATCAATTCGAGAATTTAATAAATGCTATTCAATGTTATTTAATTGATGAATTCGATATTTTTTTGAGTCGGCTCCGCTCAAATTTTTTTTAGTCCGACTCTTTTTTATTTATTTATTTGAGGGCAATCGAATTTGAGCAGTTCAGACCCGATTCTGACTCGATTCTGACCCGTGTCAAAATCACATGGCACAATCAGATCCGGGTCTGAATCGAGTCTGAATCGGGTCGGAATCTTGACCAGATTCATACTCGATTCTTACCCCTTTTTTAGTAAATTCTTACCCCATTAAAAATATTTTAAATTTATGAAACAAATTCTTAAAAAAAAAATTTAATTTATTTTTATTGCTCTTATTAATATTTTACTTTCAAAATCATTAAAAATACATTTTTGGTAATGATATCATCATTATAATATCAATAATCTGAAAAAGGACGACTGACATTCTGATTTTGACAGAATTTTGTACTTTTAGGTATTTTTGTGATGTATTTATAAAAGTGGATATTTTTTATATGTGTATAAGGCAAAATGGGTATTTTGTGACTTTTCTCAATTTTAATCGTCTGTTTTTTTAATTTATTGGCGGTGGATGGTCATGTCAATTATGTTGGAACGAGTAAATTTTAATTCTTGAATTGTTGGTGGTGTGTGGTGACTATGTGTAAATAGTATAAGAAAAAAAAAGGAACCAAAATGTGCTTTTTTTTTTCCCTCAGTAATTAGGAGCCTTTTTTCTCGGATTGTAAATGAATTAACTTCTAATTAGAAGTTCCAATATTGTTTGTCTAGTTGAAACATCAAACTCATAGGTTTAGAGTGCTCACATGATGTATAAATACTCTAAAAATGCTCCCTTATTTGTGTCTTTATTTGACTTGGGGATTTAACTATAATACCAGCAAGCTACAGATTATATACTCCCTCCGTCCCTTATCAATTGTCCACAAGGGAATCGGCACAATAACCAATGTAGTAGAGATAGAGGATATTAGTATTTTATTTGTGAGTGTGTATTAATTTTCCATTTTAGGTAAGTGGACAATTAAATGGGACGGACGAAAAAGGAAAGATGAACAATTAAAGTGGGACGGAGGGAGTACATGATAATTGCTTGTGTTTAGTGCTAACTCTTAAATGATATTATACCGCAGTTGGCAGTTGTCAAAATGGGAAGAACAATTCAGGTGTCAGGTTTTCCATATCTTATTGCTGCTGAAGAAATCAAAAGCTTCTTGGAGAGATTTACAGGTAAAGGAACTGTAGAGGCTCTGAAAGTGAAAAAGATGAAACGCGGTAGAAGGGCGTATGCCAATGTCCAATTTACACACAGTAGCCGTGCTGAGATTATCATAGATAGGGCGAAAAATCGCCTCCACTATGATACCTCTTATCTGAAGGCTGTTGAACTGCAGACTGATATGACACCAAGTCCTAGAACATTTGAGCACGAAATGAATTACATCACTTTGAATTTTGGGTGTCAAATATCAAAGCAGAGGTTTGCTGTGTTGTGGAAAGCAGCCAATGTTTCGGTTAAATTTGGAGCTGGGATGAAGAAAATGCACTTCTATTTGAGTCATGATTCAGTTGAATATCAGCTTCAGCTGTCATATGAAAATATATGGCAGATGGTGCTGTATAATTCTTATGGTCATACCACAAAGCTGCTTCTTATACAGGTGCCATCAAATTCTCTTCACATTTTTTTTTTTTTTCTGTATATTGCATTATTGAAGTCTACATTATTGCAATGGTTTCAACAAGACTGAAGTTTTTCTGCATTTGTCATGCTTTATAGATTTTGTCTCATTAAAGTTGCTCGTGCAGCATCTAACAAAACTTCTTGTCTTGGTTGATCATGATTTCATTGTGCTATCCATGTATAAAAGAGATCTATCTAAGGAAGCTGATAGATTTCTCTCTTATCCTTCAGTTATTTGGTGCGCCTCGAATTTACAAGAAGTTGGAGCTCGGTGTCTCATTGTATTCCTTCTTTATGGAAACTCCAGATGATCACTGGGTAAGAACAACAGATTTTACTCCAGCATCATGTATTGGACAATCCTCTGGACTGTGTCTCTCGCTTCCTCACGGCATGAGACTTCCAAATTTCAAAAAAGATTTTATATACTATGATGTGAGTGATACTCCACTCAGGTTGGTGGATGGAAATCCATTTTCTGATAATCGGTCCTTGGTTCCGATTGTAAAGCCTCCACAAGAAGTCTTTTTGCCTTATAGAATTCTTTTCAAGGTTTGCAGTTTGGTACAGACCGGGTGCCTTCCGGGAATGAAGCTGGATGGAAACTTTTTTAGCTTGGTGGATCCGAAAAACTATGACACCAAATACATAGAGCATGCTTTAGAAAAGCTTTACTATTTAAAGGAATGCTGCTATGATCCTGTGTCATGGCTTAGGGAGCAGTACCGCAAGTATCGGTTGTTTGAGGAACAGCCTAAATCTCCTACCATATGCTTGAATGATGGTCTGGTGTATGTTCATAGGGTTCAAGTAACTCCCACTAGAGTCTACTTCTCCGGTCCAGAGGTGAACGTGTCAAACCGTGTGCTGCGCCACTTCCATAAACACATTGATAATTTTCTTCGAGTTTCATTCATTGATGAGGAGTGGGATAAGATGTACTCAACCGATTTATCCCCAAGGGTGGCTGGAGCTAGGAATACAAGGACAAAGTTGTACGAGAGGATAATTTTGACCCTAAGGAATGGCATAAAGATAGGGAACAAGAGGTTCGATTTTCTTGCATTTTCCTCGAGTCAATTGAGAGAGAACTCTCTCTGGATGTTTGCTCCAACCAGGGACCTCCATGCTGATGATATTAGGGAGTGGATGGGTAACTTCAGTCAAATACGGAATGTAGCAAAGTATGCTGCGAGGCTCGGTCAGTCTTTTGGTTCTTCCACTGAAACACTCAGTATTGGTAAAAGTGATATGGAAATCATCCGTGATGTTGAGGCCGTGGTAGGTGGAACCAAATACATATTTTCTGATGGAATAGGAAAAATATCAGCTGACTTTGCTAAAAGGGTTGCACTAAAGTGTGGAGTTAAAGGTAGAACTCCATCTGCCTTTCAGATAAGGTATGGTGGCTTCAAAGGAGTTGTTGCAGTTTTTCCCACTTCAGATAATAAGAAGTTGTCGTTGAGACGGAGCATGTTCAAGTATCATTCAGACAACACGAAATTGGATGTTCTGGCATGGAGCAGGTATCAGCCATGTTTCTTGAACCGTCAAATCATCACACTCTTATCAACTCTCGGTGTCAGGGATCATGTCTTTCAGAAAAAGCAGGGAGAAGCAGTAGCTCAGCTGGATGCTGTTCTAGTCGATCCATTGAAAGCTCAGGATGTGCTGGACTTGATGTCTCCGGGAGAAAACACAAACATCCTGAAAGAAATGCTCAACTGTGGCTACAAGCCTGACTCAGAGCCGTTCCTCTCAATGATGCTGCAGACTTTTCGTTCATCAAAGCTGCTAGATTTACGGGTCAAAGCAAGAATATTCATCCCTAAAGCTCGGCAGATGATGGGGTGTCTAGATGAGACCAAGACTTTGGAATATGGACAGGTGTTTGTGCAAATCTCAGAGGCTGCAAGGAGAAGGTTATACCAGGAATCCACCACGCTTGATGACACCACATCTACTGATTATAACTATGTCATTACAGGAAATGTAGTTGTGGCTAAGAACCCATGTCTGCACCCAGGCGATGTACGCGTTCTCAAAGCTATCAATATGCCAAAATTGCATCACATGGTGGATTGCGTTGTCTTCCCACAAAAGGGAAAGAGGTTAAAATCTGGCTCTTCTCATCTTGGGGTTACTTAACGCTTTTTTTTTTTTACAAAATTTGTTTTTATCTGTCAATAGGCCTCACCCAAATGAGTGCTCTGGGAGTGATTTGGATGGGGACATATACTTTGTTTGTTGGGACTCCGACCTGATTCCACCAAAACAAGTCCCACCTATGGACTACAACCCTGCTCCAAACACACAACTTGATCACGATGTCACCATAGAGGTAAAACCATTTGTACTAAAGATTTTATCTTGATCATCTAAACTTGTGTTTTTACATTACATTCTATCTATATGACTTCATTTTGCAGGAAATTGAGGAATACTTCACGAACTACATTGTCAACGACAGCTTAGGAATAATTTCTAATGCTCACACTGTCTTTGCTGACAAGGAGCCAGACATGGCATTGAGCAATCCCTGTGTACAACTGGCAAGGCTCTTCTCAGTTGCAGTCGACTTCCCTAAAACCGGGATTCCTGCTGAAATCCCGGCTGACCTACGTGTGAAAGAATATCCTGATTTTATGGAGAAACCGGACAAGACAATGTACGTGTCTGAGAGAATCATCGGGAAGCTCTTCAGAGAGGTGAAAGACTTTGCTCCCCTCACAAATAATCTCAGTCCCTTCACGAAGGAAGTGGCTAGGAGATCATACGATACGGACTTGGAAGTGGAAGGATTCAGAGTCTACATTGATGAAGCCTTTGATTACAAAACAGAGTATGACTACAAGCTGGGAAACTTGATGGACTACTACGGCATAAAAACTGAGGCTGAGATACTGAGTGGCGGAATCATGAAGATGTCAAAGACTTTTGATATGAGGAGAGATGCAGACGCGATTGGGGCGGCTGTGAGGGCTCTAAGAAGCGAGGCAAGGTCGTGGTTCGAGAAAGGAAGTGAATCTTGTGATGAGTATGCGATGGCTTCGGCTTGGTATCATGTGACTTATCACCATGATTTCTGGGGTTGCTACAATGTAGGGATGAAGAGGGACCATTATATCAGTTTCCCATGGTGTGTCTACGATAAGCTTGTCAAAATCAAGAGGGACAACTCCAATACACTTCACAGCCGGCTCAATCGAACTCTCTTTCTCTCTATCCCTATCTCTTTCTAAAGTGTGCATATCTAGTATGACTTTTGGTGTGCAGAACTAATGTTGAGACTGTTGTGTTTGTGAAATTCCAGTTCTGAGCTTATATATGTAATGCCATAAACCGTTCACAAAATTCAAAAAGGAGACTTGCTTTTTCACTGTTCCTTTTGTTCTTGTGTGTCATTTTAGTTAGCAGAGATAATCAATTTTAAATATTATGCTTTTGCTCAAGTTTAAATATTATGCTCTTGCTTGTATACCTGGGGTAATATATATATATATGGTCATGATTCAATGAGAATAACCATTCTTCGCCATTGATTTTGATGAATGTGCGCTCAGGATTTTACCAAAATTTTCGGTCATTTTATCTCAAAAAACCTGTATTATAGGGTATTTTTGTCATTTTGTACTTTTACAAATTCTTTAGAAATGTTTTCGAGGGTAAGTCTATCTGAATCCGAGCAAATAGATTCAGAGTCCTCGAGAATGCGTGCAGAAGAGTTGAAAAATGGATCATACTCGTTAACTGAATTTCAGACTCAGTTTCTGCATCTGAAACATCTTCATCTGATGTCTCCTTTCCCAGCTTGGCCATAAGAAACAGGAAGGCTTCTTCCTCAGCTTCATCATCCGACGTGAAATAACCATCATCATGGTCTGGAATGTCGGGCACTTTGGTTCTCGATAGCATAGCCTTTACTACGGCTCTGGAGGCTTTCTTCTCGAAATTACTCTTCAGGCGTTCTCTTTCCTATTTAGACACAAGAGGACATTCATATTTAAGGTGGTTCGGGGAGTTGCATTCAAAGAACGTCTTTGGTGCTCTTTCAGTGAACTTATGGTCACCTCCCCGAGAGCTTTCTGGGTTGGCCTTTGTCTCCTCAATAAGCTTGGCTAGCTTGTGCATTTGCTCTTCTAAATCAACAAGCGAGGCCTTCTCTTCCTTCTTCTGGGAATAGGAAGGTGTTGGTGCTGACTTTGTTGCAGAGCTTTGACAAGGTGCTCTGTCAGCTTGATAAGGCTTCTGGGGCCTTCTCCTGGAGTCTCTTTTCACGAAGAAGGCAGCATCTTCTTCGGGTTGCGTGCTGATATTTCGCACGGCTTCATTTCTGTTTGCCATTTGGATATCCCATTCGTGGGCTTGGAGCTGGGCGAACACATCCTTGGTCGTCATTTTGGAGAGATCTTTCTTCTTCAAGCTTGTGACTTTGACGAACCAATCTTCCTTGGGCATTTTGGAGAGGATCTTTTCGTTGACATCTGCAATAGAATACTCTCTCCCCAATTTTTTAAGCTCAAGAATAATTGCAATAAATCTAGCTTCCATAGATTTTATATTTTCTCCAGGAAGCATTTGAAATAATTCATACTTATCTACACAATTTTGAAGCTTGTTCCGCTTCATTTGATCTGTCTCTTGGCAGAGAGTGCCAAGGAAATCCCAAACCTGCTTGGCATTGTCGTATTCTAAGGCTTGGACAACCAGCGCTTCTGGAAGGGAGTTTAAGATCAACTCGAGAGCCACAACATCTAGTTGAGCTCGTACTTTGTCCTCGTTGGTCCACTCAGCATACGGTTTGTCAACCGTCTCTGGACCAGCGGCTCCTCCGAGCTGAGTATTCACTTTCGTGATCTTTATTGGTCCGTTCTCAATCACATGAGCCATCTATGGATGTATGTTCTTTAATGTGATCGAGGACCTCTTCTTCCAGGTATTGTATGCGTCTGGAGTGTACTTTGACAACTTTGTAATATGAGCCATCTCTGATAACCTGAGCTTAAACACAAGAAACAAAAGAGTGCAAGGAAAGAGATCTGGTCCTAAGCGACTCAACACAACCTTGATCTATAAGAACCTTGGCGCGTGATACCACTTGTTGGTCCAGAAATCAAAGAATATAATACGCAGGGGAAATAAGTTTGATATGCACTTGTTCTCCGAAACTGACTGAAACTCAGTTTCGGGTTTATGAAAGTAAGTTTACGCTCAGATAGGTTATAAAGTAAGTTTCAAGTTTATACATTTCAATACTTAGCCAAGTATTGAAGGTTTAAAAGTCAGTTTGCGAAACTAAGTATGCTGAAATCTTAAATGAAAGCAAGTAAAGACTCAGGATATTATAGTGGTTCGGATCTAAAAATCCTACGTCCACTCTTCCGAACTTAATCGGGAATCCACTAAGTTTCAGGTTACAAGCCTCCTTACGATCTATGATCAGCCCGTCCGAACCTTCGTCTTCCAGTCTGCTGACGTCACTCGCCTAGGAACTCCTTGCAAGCTGGCACTTCTTCAGGTTGAAGTGAGGACGCACCCCGCAGCCTTCTTCCTGGTTGGTTGGATGTTTACTCGTTCTTCCCAGAACTAAGTTTGGTTGGCAGATGCCCGTGATAATCAGTGTTCCAAAGTAGAACACTGACTGCTGTGAATATTACTTAGAAAAGCAATAATCACCAAGGTAGAGTTCCTAACAATTTCCCCCTTTTTGATATTGTCAAAACCACTTACTAGAGTCGGAAAAGAAAAGGAAGCATGGCATACTGAGTTTACAAAGACACTACTCAGTATACGTGTCCTTAGTTTCTGACCTACTCTATTTGGTCTTCCCCCTGAATTGGAGAGACATTTCCCGATTAAACCAATAGAGCAAAAAAGTAAGTTTGCTGCTCACACTTGGGAAAAGTGAGTTCAGCCAGGTTTAAAACTTAGAAAGAGAGAGAGAGAGATAGACAATGAGAGATTGTCTAAAAGTCAGTTTCAGAACTTTCATTAAATGATAGAGATTACAAGTACAATGAAAGCATAAAAACTGAACTTGCAAAAGGACTAAGTATGCCAAAAACTTAGTACCAGGGAAATGTTATGGAGGAGGAGGATCAGATGAAGACGCCTTTGATCCACTCAACTTGGAGACAAGCTCTAGCAACATATTGTGTTGCTCCTGCCTCCTTTTCTCTTTAGCTTCTTCCTTCAATCTCTGCTCTTCCTTTTCTTTGTGCCTCTGCTCTTCCCCCTTTGTGACAATATCAAGAAGGGTTGAGACAGTGGACTTGACAGATGTTAAGGTTTCAGAAGTTTAAGCTTCCTTCTGTTCGAACCTTGCCTTGAGCTCATCGATTTGTTGCTGAAAGTTCGCTTGTATTTGATTTAGCATGGCAACATGCACAACATCACTACCAGACACTTGAATGGAGGACTCAGGCACTACGGATACCATGGCCAAAATCCGGGCTCTTTCTTCTTCTAGCCTGGCAAGCTCTGATGGGTTTTGTATACTGAAAGCATTTATTATAATGAGTATACAACGGTTTATTTCTCCTATCTGTCAAACAAACTTACATGTATGTAACAATGATATCCTCTTATCTCACTGATAGGGACAATCATACAGCGTGTTGTAGATCGCAGAAGACAGTATGATCACTTGACCTAGTGAGACATAAACCTGATCACAGCCGAGACAACGTATGAGGATATGTCTGTCCGGATGGCTGCGGCATTGTAGGAATAAGTAGTCTGTCTTGGTTACTTGACATGCTGGTACGCAAGGGTGGCGTATTGATAGACCGCAGTGAGATGTATTCGACTGTCTGACATCAGCGAATATAAGATCTCGTTATATTGATTGAGTCCAAACCCTAACGAAGGTTCAGGGGTTTGCACGGGTTGACTGTTGCTTTAACTTGCCATGGTGGAGAGCCTAAGTAACGTGCTCGTATATCCGCATCTTGGGTAACAACAGTTCGTGTAGTACCGCCTGAGACTGGGTTTAGGTAACCATATCCGAGTAATAGGATGGGGACATTCCCTGAGGAGCTCAATAACATTCATCGTGCCAAAGTCCTGCAGGCTGATTAAGTTCAGGCACGAGTGATAAGGATTGAGTGGTACTACTCAGGAATAATAAGATATTAATTAATTGTAGATAGAGCTTGTCAGAAGCTCCGATTAATTAATGAATGTCATGTAACCTTAAATATGAGGATTCTCAATTAATGCAGCCCGTTCTCATAACGTGGTAATAAAGGGGTAGGTCAGTATTAATTCTGTGGTGAAAAGAATTAATATTAATTAATTAATTGTGTCCTGGGTTGTGGACATGAGAATTAATTAATTTATAGGCCCACTTTATTATTTGCATTAGGTCCCAGGACTGACCCAATTAAATATGTTGATTTGAGCCCAATAGCCCATTAGGGATAAAACCCTGGGTCTATAAATAAACCTCTCACTCTCTGAAACCCTAGCCACTTCATAACACTCAAAGTCAGTTGAAACCCTAGATCAGAGAGAGAGAGGGCGGCGCATGCAGTAGAGGGAGGAGAAGGATTTTTCGACTCTGGCCTACTGATACAGATCTGTGGAATCCTCACCAGTAGCAAATCTGAACAGCATTGGGACACAGCCCTAAAGATCTGATCTGGAGAACAAGATTCTTCTTTCTTTCTTTTTCTCTGTTTTCGATTTTATCAAGAAATTAGGGTTCTAATTTCTATTTTCGCAGATTAAATTGAATCGTGTGGTTGAATTGGAAATTGGATATTCAAACGCGAAAGATCGGATCAGACTCTACGGATTTACGATAATCTCTCAATCCACGAATCGAATTTAATTCATAGGAGCATGCTATGTTTTTGTGAATTTTGATTGTATGCAATATCCATAAATCGATCCGGTTCATTTGGGTTTTTGTGATTCGGTTCAGTGAAAATCCCTACAATTGGTATCAGAGCCAGGTTTCTGATTTATGGCTCTATTGTATATGATAAATTCAATTATGCATGTATGAATTTTATTGTATGTCGTGGATGGTTTTTTGTTCCTCGTGGCAACCCGTTTGATTCAGCCCGTGGTGGTTTATCCGTGTAGGGTTGAATCAGTTTTGTAAAATCACGAGAAAATCCGTGATTAGTGTAGATTTGATAAAATTGTAATAGAATAGTTTTTCTGTAATTTTTCAAATCTGTAATTTTTGGACGGGTCGAGGACGAAGAACAAAGACAAAGCCGACGGAGGGAGGCGCACGACGGCGGCGGCGCAGGGCCGCGGCCGCGCGCAGCAGCGCGCATCGCGGGCGGCCGAGCAGCGGCGCGGGGGAGCGTGCAGCGGTGCTGGGCAGCGGCTGTGTCGTCGTCGGCGGCTGCTGTCCCGTTGCGGTGGCTCGTGGTTTTGGTGGTTGGTACAATCCTGTGTAAACCCTAGGGTTTGCATTAGGGTTAGGGCAAATCATCAGATCACAAAGGCCTAAAGCCCAAAAGATTTGCTTGAAGATTTGGAGGCCCTAAAAGATTTGAAGAAGATTTGAATTTATCCAATTAAATTCAAATTCAAATTGTAATAGATAGGATTTATTTTACCTGATTTGTGGGGCCACGAGGAATTTTTGTTTGCCTTAATTGTCCTCGTATGATATGTGATTTATTATGTGCGCAATTAAGCATGTGTAGATAATAGGAAAAGCATGATTTACTGCTTTTATTATTTACAGTTTTCCAAGCATGCTTATGTGATTAATTTCTTGTTGGATTATATTTTGGGAATTTTTGGGCTTGTTTAATTACATGCAAAAATTTGGAAAATATAATAACAAAGAAATTATATGTGCACATATAATAAACCTTTTAAAAGAAAAATACTAAGCAGATTTTTTTTAATTAAAATCAATAGACCTCCACAAAGCGGTCCTAGGCTGTAAGTGTATCTCTCGTTCTAGTAAACGTCTACGAGTGTAGCTTGCTAGTTCCTAGAGGTGCATGGGTACGGTTGTTGGGATTTCTAGACAAACAATTTAAATCATGTGATAGTGGGAGGGTTTTGCGTAAACGTCTACGAGTGTAGCTTGCGTAGAACTCTTTCATAAGTATTCTAGGATTGATTTAAATTATAGATAACAAAAGCTTTAAGGGCTGTGCAGTATGGTTACGTGCCATGCTAAACTGCCTCTTTTGGCCAGAGTTGAATTTGTGGTTAATCGCTTAGAAGCATCTCAGAATATAATGCAAGAATTGCATCCCTGTTCTTGAGAGATGGCTTGGTCTAAGGTTTTCACTAATTTTTAATTTCTAGTGTCAAAAGTTTCCTGACATGGTAGTGAAATTAAATGAATTGGGGCTTAAAACCCGCAGTTCTGGTTGAGGGTGACATCGTAAACGTCTACGAGTGTAGCTTGCGGTGGGAACTCTTGGGCAATTAGTGGAAAACATTTGTATTTGATTTATTAAAAGGTTTTCAATGCATTTGTTTTCGAAGTTCTACATGTATGTTCTTATTTAAGATTCTTTATTGTTTCAGATATGTCTATGTCTACTGTCGATCATTTACTTGCTCTCAATCCTCTAACTGGTCCGAACTTCCCTGAATGGAGTTTTTGCATCAAACACATCCTTTACCTGAAAAATCAAGCATACGTTCTTTTTATGGATCCACTGTTGTGCACTCATGATAAGGTCTGTGAACTTGAGCTTGAATTTTATGAAAGATGGGAGGACGCTGATGAGTTCGCCTTTTGGCTCATCACGGGTTCATTATCTAGAAAATTGAGGCACAAGTATGAGTACCTTGAGAGGGCTGGAGAGATCTGTAAAGAACTCTCGACAGCTTATGGCAATGTGGAGCACAAGTAGTCTGTCTTGGTTACTTGACATGCTGGTACGCAAGGGTGGCGTATTGATGGACCGCAGTGAGATGTATTCGACTGTCTGACATCAACGAATACAAGATCTCATTATATTGATTGAGTCCAAACCCTAACGAAGGTTCAGGGGTTTGCACGGGTTGACTGTTGCTTTGACTTGCCATGGTGGAGAGCCTAAGTAACATGCTCGTATATCCGCATCTTGGGTAACAGCAGTTTGTGTAGTACCTCTTGAGACTGGGTTTAGGTAACCATATCCGAGTAATAGGATGGGGACATTCCCTGAGGAGCTCAATAACATTCATCGTGCCAAAGTCCTGCAGGCTGATTAAGTTCAGGCACGAGTGATAAGGATTGAGTGGTACTACTCAGGAATAATAAGATATTAATTAATTGTAGATAGAGCTTGTCAGAAGCTCCGATTAATTAATGAATGTCCGGTAACCTTAAATATGGAGATTCTCAATTAATGCAGCCCGTTCTCATAACGTGGTAATAAAGGGGTAGGTCAGTATTAATTCTGTGGTGAAAAAGAATTAATATTAATTAATTAATTGTGTCCTGGGTTGTGGACATGTGAATTAATTAATTTATAGGCCCACTTTATTATTTGCATTAGGTCCCAGGACTGACCCAATTAAATATGTTGATTTGAGCCCAATAGCTCATTAGGGATAAAACCCTGGGTCTATAAATAGACCTCTCACTCTCTGAAACCCTAGCCACTTCATAACACTCAAAGTCAGTTGAAACCCTAGATCAGAGAGAGAGAGGGCGGCGCATGCAGTAGAGGGAGGAGAAGGATTTTTCGACTCTGGCCTACTGATACAGATCTGTGGAATCCTCACCAGTAGCAGATCTGAACAGCATTGGGACACAACCCTGAAGATCTGATCTGGAGAACATGATTCTTCTTTCTTTCTTTTTATCTGTTTTCGATTTTATCAAGAAATTAGGGTTCTAATTTTTGTTTCCGCAGATTAAATCGAATTGCGTGGTTGAATTGAAAATTTGATATTCAACGCGAAAGATCAGATCAGACTCTATGGATTTACGGTAATCTCTCAATCCACGAATCAAATTTAATTCATAGGAGCATGCTAGGTTTTTGTGAATTTTGATTGTATGCAATATCCATAAATTGATCCGGTTTATTTGGGTTTTTGTGATTCGGTTCACTGAAAATCCCTACAAGCTCTTCAGCAGCCTTGCGCCTCTCCTCTTCTCTTCGGATCTGATCTTCTTCAGCGAGCCATTTTTGCTCAGCCTCTGCTTGTAAGCGAGCATCTTCTTCTGCTTTAAGCTTGAGCTCAGCTTCAAGAATTCTCCTCTGCTCTTCCTCCCTCTCCTTGAGCTCAACTTCCCTTCTTATTAAACAATCAATCAATCGGCTGCACTCCTTAGTCTTAAACGGGATATCTCTGTTTGAATCACTTTTTGGCGTCGCTCCGAATTATGCAAACTTTCATCCATTTGGATATCGCATGTGGCCTTGCCTTCGCGATTATGTAGCTACTAAGTTCTCGCCACACAGCTGCTCATGCATTTTTCGTGGTTACTCTTCTAATCACAAAGGCTTCCGTTGTTTTGATCCAGCCACCTCTCGTCTTTACATAACACGGCATGCTCGTTTGACGAGTTACTATTTCCTACATGCAAACCATCATTTTTTGAGCACTCTCCGAACATTGATATCTCAGTTTTTTACGAACCTATTGCACAACACTCTCCGGATATCTCTTCTTCGACTTCTCCTTCGACAACCAATTCTTCCTCTCCATGTCAACTATGTGTTCCTTATGATATTCTTCCTGCAGCTCCTCAGGATATGCATGCTAATGCTCCTCCAGCTCAGCCCGCTGTAGATCCACAAAACTCTCATCATATGATTACTCGAGCTAAGGCCAGAATTTCCAAGCCGAGGCATGTGGCTAACTACACCAGCACAGCTCTGCAGCTCGCTCTTCTCGCTCATTCAGACCCTTGTGGATATAAATCAACTACGAAGCATTCTCATTGGGTTGCTGCGATGGACGAGGAAATACATGCTCTACGCTTGAATAACACCTGGTCTTTTGTTCCTCGTCCACAAGGAGCTAATATTGTTGGATCCAAATGGGTTTACTGGACTAAGTTCCTCTCTAATGGACGATCGACTGATAGCGAATTTTTCAACACGCTATTACTGCAAGTGTACAGACCACTGCAGAGGGCAAGTAATAATTTATCAAACTCAAGGATTGCAGGCTCGAAGTATAATCAAGCACTAAAATATAGATACCTTACTACTATCTAGACACATCGGTAGAAAAGTTTGTTTATTTAAACTAGGCAATATTGAAAAGTAGATATTTAGAAAGGCAATTAAAAAGATCGAGTGAAGAAAATATGAGAAACTAGGATTCCAGGGTAATCAACTTTGAAGAGCAATCAAACAATCATTTATATAATCCGATTCCAATTTAATTTCCAAAAACGTGAGTTAACCTCAATTATGTTATCAGGTGATCCTCTGGGACTCTAAACCATAACTAGGAAATAAAAGACCTAGTGACTCCTCTCGGATGCGTAAGAGGACTTTTACTCTTGATAAAACCTTAGATTTTTAAAACCCTTCAATAATTCAAATTCCTCTCGGATAATTGACCTATCAAATCTAATTATTCTGCGTCTTAATCAATAACCTAGACCTCTCGGTTCAAAAATTACCAATTTGAATTACAATCAATGGCCAGTATCTCGTAATTAAAGAAAAGCTCAGATATAATTAAAACATCAACGGAAAGGGAAAATCAAATCATATAAACAATCGAATGAATATTCAACAAGTTTCAAAACCCTAGAATCCACAGAGGACTTAGACAATCATACTAAGTTCCATAAAAACAGAGAAAAGAAGATGCAAAAATATGGAAAACATGAAACCAAAAAACCCGTGGTCTTCAATCCCAAGTCTTCAATCTTCGTTCTTCAGATTCTGCTCCGTTCTGGCTTTCTCCGACTCTAAAAACTCTAAAATAATGAGGAAGTTTCTAAAATAATGAGGAAGGGTCTAAAATAATGAGGAAGGGCCGAATTTATGACTTGGGAGGCTCTATTTATACTTATCTTCTTCAAATCTGAAAAGATATGGGATTTGGGCCGAAATTCGTCACTTTTTACACGATCGGCGACCCATAAAACACGATCAGCGATCGGGGTTCTTGTGCATGGGTCGCCGTTCGTGTGCCGAAGGAAAAATGGTGAAAATTACGAAAACGGCAACCCAGAAGCATAAACGGCGATCGCCGATTTTGTAATATGGGTCGCCGATCTTGTCACGAACGTGCGCAGTCTCACGGTTTTGGCCGTAACGTATTTGGGTTCGGTCTTTTCTCACTTCTTCCTCTTCCTGATGAAAAAGAACATCGATTGGCTCCATGGTACTTTGTCATATCCTGTAAATGGCTCAATTGTGCGTGAAACCTGCATAAACAACCCAAAACCAAACCAAACGTAATATTTTCTAAAAGAATATGAATACGGCACAAAAATATCACTTAATGATCTAATCCAAGGCAAATATTTAGCGGATTCACATCAGCAAAATGCACAAAATGAGTGTTTATCAACCCCCCAAACTTAAACTATTGTTCGTCCTCGAACAATGAGGAAAACAAATGAAAGAAAAAGATAAACATGAGGGGTGCATTTATAGATCAAAAATTGTTTCAGACATAAAAGAGGTTGTGATTCCCGCACCAACAACTGCAACAATCATCAATTAAGTGCAATCAATCACAGTTTCAAACTCGACCTCTAGAAATTTGCTTCTCACAAGATACTGTATCACTCATATTTCGCTCAAATTGTAAGAAGGGCTAGTGTATACTCTCAAATTGTCGACTGTACAACTTTCCTACCATAGACTTGCTCATTGTCTAAACTCTCTATTAACTTTGGGAATGATAGAACAAAGATCACAAAGGTCTTTATTTGAGGTTCTAATGTGGGCACATTGGTGAAGGTATGTAATATTTGGCTAAGTGACTAAACATATTCATCCTTATAACTTCATTCACACAACTAACTCCCCATCACATACCACATTTGTTTATTGACTGACTAACTTGTATACTAATAATTCTCCCTTTTTTTCTCATTAGGGCCCAGCCTTATTTTGATCACCAAATAAAAATTTCTTATCCTCTTACAAATATTGGCTCATAGACAAGACAAATATTATCCGTCATATTTTTTCACCTCAACTTATAGACAAGAAGGAATCCAAGCTTTTACTCATAGACAAGAATAGAAAGACACGGACTCAAAGGCTAATCATGAACAATAAGAATCAATATATCATTTATTTTACCCAAATCTTATAGACAAGATACTATTCACCTGTGTATAGCACTTCCTCATAGACAAGACAGAACTACAATGTTTTTCTTAACTCATAAACAAGAAAGAAAAGTAGCAGGCTCAAAGGGGCTTTACTAAGGATAAAATTGTATAAGGGACAGTGTTTGTGATTATTTGGCTAACAAAGATGGCCTAAAAGTGTCCATCACAAGGCTTTGGACTATGTACCACTATAAACTACTGCATTTTCACCACCTAACATCAACAGATACCCATATAACTCCATCCACACCTCCTATCATCCGGTTCAGAATAAAAAGGTTTATAGGCTCAACGGGTTTAGCAAAGGATTATGTAGTGGGTTAGTGTTTGGATTTTAATGAGGCTTATGAAACGATGGCCTAATATCATTTCTAAGTTCATGACATTCCTCTTGCAGTTTTGAGATAGAAACCAGAGCAAGTTCTAGAGATAAAGTGCACAGTGACATACTCTCAATCAAACGAACACATGCTCAAATTCTCATAGGCTAAGCATATTCTAGAGGCCGAAATCAATTCCGCAAAAAAAATGCACCTCATCAACTCATATGCAAATCATTAGTACATGTTTCACAAGAAAGAAATAGTTGTCATCATTAACTTTGATCAATAATGCAAATAGAACCAGTACCAAACCATTTAATTCTCGGTACAATAAAATGACAGAGTTTCCCCAGTTACAAACCCACTAAAATAAAAGACAAACTAAAATATTACGGAATTTAAACGAATACATAACTGATGGTTCACGTTAATACAATTAGTGTAGGTCAAATATCAACTCAAAAACTAAAGAAAAGGAAAAAGAAAAGGGTAGAAACACACATCGCCCGATCACATCCCCCTCCCCAAACTTATTCGATAAGAAGGAAGGAATAAGTTTGTGGGGAAAAAAGATCACGGAGATGTGTGTGAGACCTCAGACATCCTCACTGCGGTGGCAGCCATGAACTGCCGCATCTGCTCCTCGGTCGCCATTTTTGCAATTTTCAGTAAATCCCCGCATTTCTAACTCTTTTCCTGCATTCAACAAACTTAAACAAAATACGTGAACTCTAAAAATAATAAAGGACATAAGACTCCAAAATTAAACAACTGAAAGCAGTAAAAATTGGGTTGCCTCCCAACAAGCGCTTTATTTAACGTCTGTAGCTAGACACAAAAGTAAAAAAAAATTATACATGATAAAAAGTGCGTAAAATAAAGTCTAGAGTAGATAGTGCAATATCAGAATTAGTGTCAATTATAAATCTATGCAATCCCCGGCAACGGCGCCAAAAACTTGATAGCGTATTTTTAAACACGCTATTCTACAAGTGTACAGATCACTGCAGAGGCAAGTAATAAATTATCGAACTCAAGGATTGCAGGCTCGAAATATAATCAAGCACTAAAACGCAAATATCTTACTACTATCTAGACACATCGGTAAAAGAGTTTGATTTATTTAGACTAGGCAGTCTGAAAAGTAATTAATTAAAAAGAAAATTAAAGAATCTGAAGAACGAAGATTGAAGACTTGGGAATGAAGACCACGGGTTTTTGGTTTCATGTTTTCCATATTTTTGCATCTTTTTTTCTCTGTTTTTATGGAACTTAGTATGATTGGCTAAATCCCTTTGTGGATTCTAGGGTTTTGAAACTTGTTGACATTCATTCCATCGTTTATATGATTTGATTTTCCTTTTCCATTGATGTTTTAATTACGGATGGGGTTTTCTATAATTACAAGATATTGGCCATTGATTGTAATTTGAATTGGTAATTTTTGAACCGAGAGGTCTAGATTATTGATTAAGATGCAGAGTAATTAAATTTGATAGGTCAATTGTCCGAGAGGAATTTGAACTGTTAAAGGGTTTTAAAATCTAAGGTTTTATCAAGAGTAAAAGTCCTCTTGCGCATCCGAGAGGAGTCACTAGGTCTTTTATTTCCAAGTTATGGTTTAGAGTCCGAGAGGATCACATGATAACATAATTGAGATTAACTCACGTTTTTGAAAATTAAATTGGAATCGGATTATATAAATGATTGTTTGATTGTTCTTCAAAGTTGATTACCCTAGAATCCGTTTCTCTATATTTTCTAAATTCAATCTTTTTAATTGCCTTTCTAAATATCTACCTTTCAATATTGCCTAGTTTAAATAAACAAACTTTTCTACCGATGTGTCTAGATAGTAGTAACGTGTCTATATTTTTGTGCTTGATTATACTTCGAGCCTGCAATCCTTGAGTTCGATAAATTATTACTTGCCCTCTGCTGTGGTCTGTACACTCGGCAACCCATAAAACACGATCGACGATCGGGGTTCTTGTGCATGGGTCGCCGTTCGTGTAAAAAGTGACGAATTTTGGCCCAAATCCCATATCTTTTCAGATTTGAAGAAGATAAGTATAAATAGAGCCTCCCAAGTCATAAATTCGACCCTTCCTCATTATTTTAGAGTTTTTAGAGTTGGAGAAAGCCAGAATGGAGTAGAATCTGAAGAACGAAGATCGAAGACTTGGGATTGAAGACCACGGGTTTTTGGTTTCATGTTTTCCATATTTTTGCATCTTCTTTTCTCTGTTTTTATGGAACTTAGTATGATTTGCTAAATCCCTTTGTGGATTCTAGGGTTTTGAAACTTGTTGACATTCATTCCATCGTTTATATGATTTGATTTTTCTTTTCCATTGATGTTTTAATTACGGCTGGGGTTTTCTATAATTACAAGATATTGGCCATTGATTGTAATTCGAATTGGTAATTTTTGAACCGAGAGGTCTAGATTATTGATTAAGATGCAGAGTAATTAAATTTGATAGGTCAATTGTCCGAGAGGAATTTGAACTGTAAAAGGGTTTTAAAATCTAAGGTTTTATCAAGAGTAAAAGTCCTCTTGCGCATCCGAGAGGAGTCACTAGGTCTTTTATGTCCAAGTTATGGTTTAGAGTCCGAGAGGATCACCTGATAACATAATTGAGATTAACTCACGTTTTTGGAAATTAAATTTGAATCGGATTATATAAATGATTGTTTGATTGTTCTTCAAAGTTGATTACCCTAGAATCCGTTTCACTATATTTTCTAAATTCAATCTTTTTAATTGCCTTTCTAAATATCTACCTTTCAATATTGCCTAGTTTAAATAAACAAACTTTTCTATCGATGTGTCTAGATAGTAGTAAGGTATCTATATTTTAGTGCTTGATTATACTTCGAGCCTGCAATCCTTGAGTTCGATAAATTATTACTTGCCCTCTGCAGTGGTCTGTACACTTGCAGTAATAGCGTGTTGAAAAATACGCTAAACGATGGAATGAATGTCAACAAGTTTCAAAACCCTAGAATCCACAAAGGGATTTAGCAAATCATACTAAGTTCCATAAAAACAGAGAAAAGAAGATGCAAATATATGGAAAACATGAAACCAAAAACCCGTGGTCTTCAATCCCAAGTCTTCAATCTTCGTTCTTCAGATTCTGCTTCATTCTGGCTTTCTCCAACTCTAAAAACTCTAAAATAATGAGGAAGGGCCGAATTTATGACTTGGGAGGCTCTATTTATACTTATCTTCTTCAAATCTGAAAAGATATGGGATTTGGGCCAAAATTCGTCACTTTTTACACAATCGGCGACCCATAAAACACGATCGGCGACCGGGGTTCTTGTGCATGGGTCGTCGTTCGTGTGCCAAAGGAAAATGGTGAAAATTACGAAAACGGCGACCCAGAAGCATAACCGGCGATCGCCGATTTTTTAATATGGGTCGCAGTTCTTGTCACGAACGTGCGCAGTCTCACAGTTTTGGCCATAACTTTTGCTCCCGAACTCCGATTGATCCGATTCCAATTGCATTGGAAAGCTAACTCAAAGATCTATCTATTTCCATGCTCCATTAGCTCGAATTACATGTGTGGAGGAATTCGTGACTGCTTCTTTGAACATCAACTGCTTTCGGTATGAGTTTCCATTGAATTTTGGCCTAAAACGTATTTGGGTTCGGTCTTTTCTCACTTCTTCCTCTTCCTGATGAAAACAAACATCGATTGGCTCCATGGTACTTTGTCATATCCTGTAAACGGCTCAATTGTGCGTGAAACCTGCATAAACAACCCAAAACCAAACCAAACGTAATATTTTCTAAAAGAATATGAATAAGGCACAGAAATATCACTTAATGATCTAATCCAAGGCAAATAGTTAGCATATTTACATCAGAAAAATGCACAAAATGAGTGTTTATCAACCCCCCAAACTTAAACTATTGTTCGTCCTCGAACAATGAAGAAAACAAATGAAAGAAAAAGATAAACACAAAGGGTGCATTTATTGATCAACAATTGTTTCAGACACAAAAGGGGTTGTGATTCCCACACCAACAACTGCAACAATTATCAATTACATGCAATCAATCACAGTTTCAATCTCGACCTCTAGAAATCTACTTCTCACAAGATAGTGTGTCACTCAAATTTCGCTCAAATTGTAAGAAAGGCTAGTGTATACTCTCAAATTGTCAACTGTACAACTTTCCTACCACAGGCTTGCTCATTGTCTAAACTCTCTACTGACTTTGGGAATGCTAGAACAAAGATCACAAAGGTCTTTATTTTAGGTTCTAATGTAGGCATATTGGTGAAGGTATAGAATATTTGGCTAAGTGACTAAACATATTCATCCTTATAACTCCATTCACACAAACTATCTCCTCATCACATACCACACTCGTTTATTGACTGACTAACTTGTATACTAATAACTCTCCCTTTTTTTTCTCATTAGGGCCCAGCCTTCTTTTGATCACCAAATGAGAATTTCTTATCCTCTTACAAATATTGCCTCATAGACAAGACAAATATTACCCATTATTTTTTTTTCACCTCAACTTATAGACAAGAATGAATCCAAGCTTTCACTCATAGATAAGAAAAGAAAGACATGGACTCAAAGGCTAATCACGAACAATATAAATCAATCTACCCTTTATTTTACCCAAATCTTATAGACATGATACTATTCACCTGTGTATAGCACTTCCTCATAGACAAGACAGAACTACAATGCTTTTCTTAACTCATAGACAAGAAAGAAAAGTAACAGGCTCAAAGGGGCTTTACTAAGGATAAAATTGTATAAGGGACAGTGTTTGAGATAATTTGGCTAACAAAGATGGCCTAAAAGTGTCCATCACAAGGCTTTGGACTATG
>JAPKLW010003427.1:0-28405 GCA_026898455.1 Plectranthus barbatus
CTTGTGGAAATAACATGCAATGTTGTTTTTGATGAAGCTACTTTAGTGCGCAGGACATTACGACAACTGGCTGAAGATGTTCCTGAGGTCAATGATGTCGTTGATCAGTTGGGCAGGAATTCTTCCAATGCTCAACCAACTGGTTTGACTAAACCTATGACTGGATCATCTTCACAACCAGTATCCTCGGTTGCCCATCAGCAATCCGGGAGGGTCGGTGATGCAATTGACCTTGCTGAGACCTTACACTCAATCTCCCTGAGTGGAACTGGCAATAATCCAGGGGGAATACCGTCTGGAATTTTTGAACCAGAAGACGGTGAACCAGCTGGAGTGGAAGGACCAGCTGACGATGCAGATATCGCCGAAGGATCAGGAGATCAGTCAGAGAGTGAAGCTGACGAAGAGACTGTTCCGACTGGTGAAGGTCAACCACCAGTTGCAATTACTGTTCTGACTGGTGAAGGTCAACCACCAGTTACAGTTGCTGCTCCGACTGGTGAAGTTCTGGAAGCACCAGTCATCAGGACAGAAGAACCAACGCCAGCAGATTCTCATCTTCCCAAATGGCTGAGAAATCACCCACCCGATGCTATTCTCGGTAATCCAGAAGGGTCTGTTCAGACTCGACACGGCAGTGCGCTCCTAACTTGCTTTATTTCTCAAGAGGAACCTACTTCCATAGGAGTTGCGCTGGAATCAGCTGATTGGATTAATGCCATGCAAGAAGAGCTTGCGGAATTCACTCGCAACAATGTTTGGGACTTGGTGGAGAGACCATCACATCAGTCAGTGATTGGCACCAAGTGGGTTTTCAAGAACAAGCGAGATGAGAATGGCATTGTAATCAGAAACAAAGCTCGTTTAGTCGCCAAAGGTTACAAGCAATGTGAAGGCATCGACTTCGACGAGACCTTCGCACCAGTAGCAAGAATGGAGGCGATACGGCTGTTCCTTGCTTATGCAGCGTATCATGGGTTCACGGTATTCCAAATGGACGTGAAGAGCGCCTTCTTGAATGGCGAGCTAAAGGAGGAAGTATATGTCGAACAACCTCCAGGCTTTGAAATAGGCACCAAGGTGTACAAGCTGAGAAAGGCCCTGTATGGATTGAAACAGGCGCCCAGGGCTTGGTACGAGACGCTGTCACAATTCCTAATCAGTAATGGATTTAGGAAAGGGAAGATCGACAGGACTCTCTTCATCATCAAGGATGCTGATGATATGCTAATGGTGCAGATATATGTCGATGACATTATATTCGGGTCAAAGAATATATCTCTCTGTGAGAAGTTTTCTCAACTGATGCAGAACTCATTCCAGATGAGTATGATGGGCAAATTAACATACTTCCTAGGACTCCAGGTCCAGCAGTCAGCTGATGGGATTTTCATTAATCAGCGGAAGTATGCCAAGGACCTAATTCAGAAATATTGCCCAGAGAAGACTAAGGCTCTCAGAATACCGATGAGCACCAGTTGCCAGATCTTTCTTGATGAAGAAGGAGAATCGGTTGATCCTTCCAGCTACAGAGGTATTATTGGATCACTTCTCTATCTGACAGCCAGCAGACCCAACATTTCATACTCAGTCGGAGTGTGTGCCAGATATCAAGCCAATCCAAAGAAGTCACACATGGAGGCTGCTAGGAGAATAGTGAAATACCTCAAAGGAACTGAATCACTTGGGTTATGGTACCCCAGGAATGATGAGCTTACACTCATTGGGTATTCAGATTCAGATTTTGCTGGATGCCGAATAGATAGAAAAAGCACCAGTGGTACGTGTCAGTTTCTAGGACACAAGCTAATCAGCTGGTTTAGCAAGAAGCAACACTCAGTTGCTACATCTACTACTGAGGCTGAATATGTTGCCGCTGCCAGTTGCTGTGCTCAAATTCTATGGATCAAGCAACAACTGGAAGACTATGAAGTGGACACTTGTTGTGTACCCATCTATTGCGACAACAGCAGCGCTATGTGCATAACGAAGAATCCGGTTCATCACTCTAGGACCAAGCACATAGATATCCGACATCACTTCATACGTGATCATGTCGAGAAGAAGGATATCAGCGTAGAGTACATCAGAACTGACGATCAACTGGCTGATATTTTCACCAAACCTTTGCCAGAAGCAAGATTCAAGGAGTTGTGCATCAAACTCGGTCTTATGGAGATTGATGCGAGCCCTAATGTTGAGGAAGAATGAGTCCCAACTCTCATTCTGTTCTTGACTTTCTGAAGGATGCTGATTAAGACTAAGTCCAAGCTCTTAGTCTTCATATTTTTCTTTAGTGGTGGCTCAAAACCACAAGTGGTGTCTACTGGCAGGTCTTATCCCATAAATGGCCAAGGAAATGAGTCCCAGCTCTCATTTCATATTTGTCAGCAGACATACACCATCAGCAGAAGAAATTGGGTCCCAGCTCCCAATTCAAGCGATGGTGAGAAGATGGATTCCTGAAGGAGAAGATTATGCGGAATAAAATTGAGTCCAAGCTCTCAATTTTCCTAATCTTTCAAGTTGTCAGCAGACAACTGGTGATATTTCAACGACTGGTGAAAATTGAGTCCTAGCTCTCAATTTGTCTTACTCGGGTGCCAGTCGTAAGTACCAGTTGTCAACTGGTAAGGAGGCCATGCTGACAGGGGGAAGTGTTCAACTGGCATATCCTGCTGATGACCAGTTATATTACTGATGACCAGTTGAGTCCCAGCTCTCAACTGACGATCTCTTGAAGTCCAAGAGTCGTGCCAGCTGTCGCAGCAATGGCGGGAATGTTCAAATCCTCTTGCGTGTGCATATCTCAGAATTTAATGCGGCATTTAATGCCACATTTAATGCGCACAGTGACTGCGCGGTCAAAAGCACATTTGTGACCAATCAGAGAGCGCCATGTCAGCTACACGGCGTAGCCCACGTCAGCACGACCGCCCACGTCGCCACAGAGAACCGGGCCCTGCTGATGACCATTGATTCTCACTTTCTGAGAATGCATCTCGGTCGTTGAATCCTGCATGGCCTTAGTATTTATATCCGACATTCTTCTCGGATAAACCTTTACCTTTCCTTTACAATCCGAACACTTTTCTTGTCCATCTTCCAAAAATTCCCTGCATTCAATGGCATCCTCTTCCAACCCTGCTGATAACCCATCTTCTTCATCTTCCGATCCAATAGACTTACCATTAGCCGAAGCTCACATGCCGACATTTTTACAGGCATCGTGAAAGAGGAAGATATTGATTATACCTATCCTTTCAGCAAACTTGTTTCGCTGAATAAAGCAGCCACCCGACATCGCCTATCTCACGCACAAATCAGAACAGCTCAAGTCCAGAAGGAGAAAATCTTGAATGATAAACTGGCCGAGAAACATTTCAGCGAGGAGCTGATGGAGATGATCGACCACGAGCAGCTCCGACCGTACTTGACGGCAACCCCCAGGACTTTCCACCCACATCTCGTCGCCGAGTTCTATGCTCGCGCGGTGATTGCTGACGACAGGAAGTCCTTCACCACGTCAGTGTTCGGACATCTGATCACTATCGACGTAGAGTACCTAGCCAACCTCTTCGGGCTGAGGAGCACTGGTGAGGAGGTGGCCACGTACTTTAAGGACGATACGGTGGAGTTCCGGAGGAGGTGGACTGAGTGGAAGAAGCCAGAAGTGACTGTCTTCAAAACTGGCATGAAGAAATCCGAGATGCAAGATTTCTGGCAGATGGTGTGTGACATTGTAGTACGCATGCTACAATGTGAAGTCGGCTCCTATGCCGAACTGAGCCTGAAGAAATTCTCCGTTATGTGCGCGTTGGAGGACGGCATATATGGCAACTGGGCCGAATTCATCTTCGGGCGGTTACTGGAGAATGTAGAGAAGAACAGTACGGTGAAGGCTGAAGGCAAATTTCTCCACGCAGTGTCTTTTGGCCTGCGCATCAGCCACATTCTGGAAGTGGAGATGGGAGACCGGATCGACCGAGGGGAGCAACTGGTCGGATCTGATTTTATCCCAGTCACCAAGGTATAACTTCCGGTCCCCGACTACAAGAAGTCATGCCGGCTGAAAGGCAAGACGGCTGTGGACCCTGCTGACGATGTTTCTGAAGAGGAGTCAGAACCAGCAGATGAGGAAGTACCAGTGGTGGCTATCCCACTGCCAGCTGAGGCCAAGGATGAACTGAAAAGGAAGCTAGAGGTTGAATCCTTATTCACCTCTATCGAAGACGCAGTGGAGAAGGCCACCGGAATACATCCAAGGGCATCAGCACAAGTGCCAGCCCCCAGGCCCCCTTCTAGTAAGAAGCCCAAGACCCACCAGCGCCAGCAGCCCTAGCCAGCTGCTGCCTATGACCCTGAGTCAGGGAAGGTCTCAATTCCAGTCAAGAAGTCCGTCTTGGGACTGACTGAGGAGGAGACCATAGAAAGGATGACCCGAAAGAGGAAGAGGGTCCAGACAAGGGCTCAGAAGCTGGTGGAGCAAGCCAAGAAGGAGCAACAAGCTTCCATCGTGAGGAAGAAGCAAGCTCAGGCAAGGCTTAAGGCCTTGGCCGACCAGCGGAAAAGAGAGGCTGAGCTGGCAGCCCGCGATGAAGCCTTCGCAAAGATAAAGGCTGAGCAAGATTCCAGACGTCAGGCGCAACTGGCAGAGCAGGTGCACCAGGTGGCCAAAGGAAAATGGGAAGTTGCCCCAACTACGAGTGCAAGGCCACCAGCACCAGCTCCAGGCCAGATCTTATCAGAAGAATCTTTTACCCGCCTGATGGTCATGGGTGCTGATGAAGACGTACTATCCCTTGTGGATAAGTACCAGGATGAGGAGGAGACTGCTGAAGACCCACTGGCCGCGCAAGGGGGTGCCAGTGGAGGAGTTGAGGAGCGGGCGACCACCCCGGAAAAACTGGCGGCCGCTAAGGAGGAGACCGCTGAGATGGAGGTTACTGGTGGAGAGGCTATTGACAAAACCTCTCCGGTTATCATCATTGCTGATGACGAGCCGCCACCAGTAGTCCAACACTCGAGGATTCAGAGGATGGAGCCAAGGGATCTGTTCCCAGACCTTGAAGATGAGGCTCGTCGTCCTGCCAGTCGCCCACAATCGTCAGAAGCATCAACATCTTCTGGGCGACCAGCAGCATCCTCGCCAGCGCCAGCACGTCATGTGCGCGCAGAAAGGAGCCCCTACTTGCTCTGTATCCAAGAGCATCAGCTGATCGATGAAGACATCTTCCGCTCGAGGGCGACAGGGGTACATCGGTGGGAGCACCGCGGGGCGATGGCATTTCAAACTTCACGAGTGCCTGAGCCATCAGCATTCAATATCATCCCCATCAGCGGACTCCCCCACCAGTCGGTATACGCTTCGAGGATCTATGACTGGTGTCTGCCCCTGCAGCCGATGGAGTACTTCAATTCCACTCTCTATGAGTATGCTGAAAACATCACGGCGGAGGTGGAGAATGCCGTTAATGACGAGATGATAATCAGCTACCGAGGACTGTGGAGGGTGAATCCGGAACTATTTCTGGAGTTCCGGAGGTGGAGGATCTTCGACCTGTGCCAGCACAAGCTGACAGTAGAGAAGCGCGCTGTTCTGTATGCCAGGCTTGGGCTTGGTTACTGGAGATCGGAGGAGGCGTGGGCGAATGCGTTCATGGATTCTGATCCTGAACGTCACCAGCAGCTGTCAACCAGGCGAATCAAGCGCCGTTTGAGGAATATTGCAGAATTCAGGCAGCTGACTGGGACTTCCGGTCTCCCTAGGCCAAAAGTGGTTAAGCTACCATTCCTCCAGTTCCAGCCCACCAGCCGTGGATACCAGCTGATCTACGCACTCCGCCGCTTGAAGGTCCTCACCGCTCTCCCCAGGAACCCTCCATATTTTGCCATTCTGTTTGATATGGCTGCCAGCGCTCTGCTGGTAGACCACATTGTGGAGGAGGATCCCTCCAGAGGTTGGTGGCTGACCACTGCCGTCCCATCTGTTCCTATGGTCTTGGGCGATCTAGTCCCTTATCATGAGGACTGGCAGCTGGAGGTTTTCACAGCCCCACCTATTTTTGATCAAGGCCCGCCAGCACCAGCCGAGGTGCTCGCGGAGGAGCCAGCACCAGCCAAGGTGCCAGCGGAAGAGCCAGCCACAATGGAGGTTTCAACTGAATCTGAACCAGCAATGGCTCCTTCCGCAACTGATGTGCCTTCCTCTTCCATGGAAGTATCAGCGATGCCAATATCTGAAATTCATCCTCCTGCGCAACTTCTTGCTTACATTGATGCCAGGATGGATCAGCGCTTCGCCACTTTCCAAGCTGATGTAACGCAACAAATGGAGTCCGTCACCGCCGGTGTCACCACCTTTTTGGCGCGGATCCAAGAGGGGGAAAGTGCGCGAGCACGAGCTGAAGAGGAGAGGGCCAAAATTGCTGAGGAAGAGAGACGCCTCGCAGCCGAAGAGAGAAGAATTGCTGCAGAATGGAGGCTGAAGAGAGAGGAAGACATGGCCGAACTTACTGCGATCCTGAGGTCTATCACAAGTGCTCGAACTCAGTCACCAGGATCATCGTCTAAGCCATAGTCTTGTCTCTTTATGCTTTTGTAAGTAAATCTGTTAGACTAGTCAGTTATCATTCATTGTACATGTAATTGCTATATCTCTAATGAAATGTTAACTGACAAGTTGATGACAATCTCTTATTGTCCAACAATTGTCTAAGTTTTTACTTACCAGCTGAATTTACACATCCAGTGTAATCAGCACCAGCACTCATCTTGCATGTTAAATTTATTTACATGCTTATTTGCTCTGATTTTAATTTCCATATTTAAACGAGCAATATCTTTCCTTGGTTGAGGGGGAAGATTTCTTTTAGTTAGAGCTGATGTTGAGGAAGTAATTTCATGGGTTTAGATCTGATAGGTTTCACTTGTAAAACCCTGAAATCCTTTGTAACTTTCCTCATCAGCTGAGTGCTCGCTGGTTAGGCTTTGATCGCACCAAAAAGGGGGAAATTGTTGGGAAATCTGTCTAAAGTTTCCCTTCCCATTAGCTTACTTGTTTAGATTATAATTTTGGTGGATCAAATCCTAAGTCCTACCAGCGTCAGTTGTCTCTACATAGATCTGGTCTTAAATGTAAAGTCCTGTTTAGGTCTATTGAGTTGTAAGTCGCAGCTGATCAAGACTCATGCTGACACTGTTCACCAGCATGAGTAATGCTTACCACTGGCTACTGTTCACCAGTTGGGAAAAGTTTCATCAGCAGGCGGCTGACAAAGACTCACACTGACACTGTTCACCAGCGGTGAGAAGCGCTTATGACTGGCTACTGTTCACCAGTTGGGAAGGGGTTCATCAGCAGGCGGCTGACAAACCTTACCAGGAGAATACGTGTTCCTACTTACACTATTCACCAGCGGTGATTTCACCAGTCATGGGAGATTCTGAGAAGAATTAACATCCAGACTTTTGGTAGACTTTGATGATGCCAGGGCAAGTCACCAGCAGAGACTGCCAGCACGAGATCACCAGTATGATCTACCAGTCAGATGTTACCAGCAGAATTCCAGATTCTCTCTCCCAGCGCCGTAGAGACAAGAAGAAGATTCTCTGAGGAATCGACTGACAAAGGATGACTTTAAGGAAGGATAACTTAAAGTCTATCAGTCACAAGACGCCAGTCTTATTCCTCGGACTGACAGAGAGAGACATTCTGACACAAAGAGATCTGTGTCAGATAAAGCGGTCAAAGGTATGGTTCCTTCCGGAAAAACATACCTGCCGCCGTCAGAAGGACATCCGAGGTCTGACATCTTTCCGGATGCGTCCAAATGGCTAGAAAGTTTGAATCGGTTCCTGCGGCTATAAATACGTCGCAACCACCAACATTCAAAGCTCTCTCTCTCTCTGAATCTCGGTTGCTCGGTTGACACATTGAATATTCAGATATCTCTGCTCAACCACCGAAAGAACTGAAGTTATTGCAAAGAGCGCATAAAGTACTTTCGAGGCCTTTCCTAAGGCTTTCCGTGTGTTGATTTATCAAACACGAGACTTCAAGCTTAAAGCTTGTAAGTTAAAGATCTCATTTGGTGTTCTTTCTCTTCGAGGAAGTTCACAGCAGCTCCTGTGCATTCTAGCACTTGAGTTATTACGGGCGAACCTTGCCGCAAAAGGATTTACGTTCTTGGGAGAACTAAACACCCAAATCGCTGTGGAGGTTGAAGTGACGTGCTCGCACTCCATCAGCAGAAGAGAGCTGAAGAGGAGACCAGGACCGGGAGCGGTTGATCTAGTGAACTGGTGGACAAGGCATTCACCAGCTAGAGATAGATCGTAGGCAACCTGTAACCGATTGCTCATAGTGAAATTTCCAGTGCTTCGACTGGAGAGTGGACGTAGATCGATTGATCGAACCACTATAAATCCTTTTGTCATTTATCAGTTTTCTGCATTACATTCTGATTTAAAACCCAGCACTCAAGTGCTGGTGTATGTTCTGAAACTGATATAATTGTGCAAACTTGGCTAAATATTCTAAGTATTGAATCACCAGCTGACCAGTCACCAGTTGTCAGCTGCGTACTGAGTAACCAGCACCAGCTGACCAGTTGCCAGTTGTCAGCTGAGTGTAAGTAGCGTGCAAAGAAAACAATTAACTTTATTTCCGCTGCGTAACGTATATACTCTGAAAAACCGGGACCAACAACCCTCCACGAGCCAGCGTGGACATCGGTCCACACAAGTCAGAATGGATCAACTCCAACACATCCTCTGCTCGAGACTGACTAGCCTTGAAAGGCCTAGTTGACATCTTGCCCTTGATGCAGGATTCGCAGACTTGATAAGGTACAGCCCGGACTAGGTCCAATGTACCGTCATCTGCAAGTCTCTGAATCCGCTTCAAGCTGATGTGACCTAGTCTCAAGTGCCAGAGATATGTAAGATCCTCATCAGAAGAAGTAAGTTTTCTCTTCCTAGGATTATCAATTACGGATGAATTACATGCAATATTTGCGGAAGACTTATGATTACAGTTAACAACATAGAGAGAATTATTCAGCATTCCACGACAGATAACACCGTTATTACCAATGATAGAAACACCACTATAAAAAATAACTGAATATCCATCAACATAAAGTTTGGAAACTGAAATAAGATTCCGCCGAAAATCCGGCACATACAAAACATCTCTCAATGTTAAAACGGAATCATCAAAATACAAGGTGAAATCTCCAATGGCAGCTGCACTCACTTGTGCTGCGTTCCCCATCGAGATGGTAACCTCATCATTCTTCAACACCCTCCTCGGTGTGAACCCCTGCAAAATGTAACAAACATGATCAGTAGCTCCAGTATCCACTACCCACGAATGTGTAGAAACCGATGCTAAACATGTTTCCGTTACAAATGCAAATGACGTACCTTGTCCCTTGGTTCCGCATGCCTTCTCACTTGAAGTGACACCAACCACCTTCATTTCATTTGACCTTCTCTCACGTGATCTGCGATCAATCATAATCTTGCACACAGTATGAACCACATTTTTCAATGTGCCCAAGCTGTGCTCAAGATCTGATAACTCAGACTCCCATGAAGGTACAAAGGACTGTCCTGCTACGAGATCAGTAAGCAACTCCTTGAAAGAGTACTCACTTCTCTTAGCTACATCCTTCTTAAATTCATAGAAAGAAAGTGGTAATGAGTTTAGGATAATATCGATCTTGGCCTGATCGCTGATATTTCCACCCCCACGTGTGAATCATTTCATGGTGTTATCCATGATCATCACATGCAGTGTCACCTAACTGCCATCAACCATTCTCTTACAGACAAGGTCTCTAACGAGATCACAGTTGACAGTTCGTTCCACTTCACCATACGTTCGCACCAAGTCCATCCAGATTCCTACAGAGCTACAATAGCCCATGTACTTGAGCTTAAGTTCTCTAGAAAGGTTATCTGAGATTAACTTGTAAGTAAAATCCTCAGATGCCACCCAGCTGTCATATACGAGCTGCTGTTACCCAAGATGCGGATATACGAGCGCGCTGTGTTTGCTCTCCACCATGGCAAGTCAAAGCAACTGTCAACCCGTGCAAACCCCTGAACCTTCATTAGGGTTTGGACTCAATCAATATAACGAGATCTTTTATTCGGTGATGTCAGACAGACAAATATATCTCACTGCGGTCCATCAATACGCCACCTCTGCGTACCCGCATGTCAAGTAAGCAAGACAGACTACTTATTTCGACAATGCCGCAGCCATCCGGACAGACGTATCCTCATATGCTGTCTCGACTGTGATCGTGTTTATGTCTCACTACGTCAAGTGATCATACTGTCTTCTGCGATCTACAACACGCCGTATGATCGTCCCTATCGGTGAGACAAGAGGATACCATTGTTCATACATGTACGATTGTTAACAGATAGGAGAAATAAACCGTTGTATACACATTGTAATAAATGCTTTCAATATACAAAACCCATCACAGGTTTGGCCCAATAAGTGTGCTGAATTGATCCCACGAGCCCACTAGGGTTTTACAACCCTAGGTCTATAAATAGACCTCTCACTCTCTGAAACCCTAGCCACTTCATAACACAATTTAAAAAACCCTAGATCTAGAGAGTGAGAGAGGGGGCACCGATTCATAGAGGAGGGAGGAGAATTTTCGAATTCTGGTCCTGCCCAAGCCACAGATCTACGGAGTCCTCGCCAGTAGTAGATCTGATCAGCACCGGGACACAGATCTTAAGATCTAATATGGAGAACAACAAATCTCTTCTTCCCTTTCTTTATTTTCGTTTTTCTCTAGAAATTAGTATTCTAATTTCTGTTTCCACAGAGAAATCAAATTGCGTGGTTGAATTGAAGTTTGGAATTCAAACGCAAAAGATCGGTACAGAGAAGACGGAATTACGGTAATCTCTCAATCCACAAATATGCATTAAATTCATAGGAGCATGCTAGGTTTTTGTGAATTTGAATTATGTGCAATATCCATAAATCGATCCGGTTCAAATTGGTTTTTGGTGATTCGGTTCACGGTAAAAACCCTACACTCCTCCTATTGGTCGTGTTGGCGACATTGAGTGGTTCGTATCGAGGGTTCGAATACTGCCAACATGCTTTGTTTCTGTTCCTGAGACGTCTTTAGGTCTAGTCTTTCAGCGGATGGTTGATGTTAATACCAAGGCAGTGGAGGTACTTGTCCTTAGAGCTTTTTGCACATTGTAGTTGGATATAGGTCTTTATCTGTAATCATTGGTTTGATTTTATAGGGTGTAATGGGACTTCTTGCTCTGCATTGGGAGGTGACCACCCATGCCGAAGACCTGCTGAGGGATTTAGAAAGTACGAGGTCTGCGGGTCCCCGAGTTGCAAAACTGGTGAGCAAGGTCCAGAGCCTGAAAAAGGAGCTTGGTAATGCACAGAAGGCACTCCGTCTTTGCAAAGTCGAGTTGGAGCATACCAGGAAAGGGTCCTCAGACTTGAAGAAGGAATTCTCTAAGGCCATAGTGGAGGTGGATTCCCTTAGAGGGGAGGTGTGCACCTTGACGACCCAACTGGGTTTCGCGAAAGAAGTGCTTCAAGTGCAGGATGTTAACCTCCGGCAGGTGTTGACTGACCTGGATGATGAGATCATGCAGCTCAAGAAGGGTGAGGGGTTGGTTTATTCGGCCATCATTATCTCTGAGCACTTTAGTGACACATATGAGGTACGCCGCGCTATTAGGTTGCGTCTTGTTTCTTGTGAATGCTGAGAGGTTTAATTCTTGTGCAAATGATGGTAGAGCAATCGATGTTGATGTTCGTGCGCATCTAGCTCTGAAGTTCCCTGACTTGAACCTGGGTTTTCTTGATGAGCCAGAGCAGGATTCTAATCGCAAACCATCATCCCCGGAGCCTAACAAAGGTGACTTGTGGGAGGCTTCGTTGTTGGTCCATGCCTCCAACCTTGCTCTCGAGGATTGCCCTAAGGAGACTCGGGCGGATCAACCAACCCCCTCCAGGGACCCTCAGCCGTCTGAGTCTGCAGCCACCTAAATTTGACTTCTTGTTATTTATTCTATCCCAAGAAAATTTTAAATTTCTCACTTTTGAACACTTTTAATTTCCTGCACTCGAACAACTTTAATTTTCTTGCACATGGTTGATTTCTATTTTAGTGTTTTCTTAATGGTCTTTTGTTGAATAGTAGCTGCTTGCATGCGCTGGCAGGGCGGTCTTTTGATGCGTAGTCTTTTATCGCGTGTTGTTCTTGGTTGGACAAGTCTCATTGAATTTCTATTTTTGAAAATACATAGGCAAAGTGGGGACGGTCGTGAGTGTGGGCAATACACTTGGCATCGCCCCTCCGACGCTCAAGTTAGTATCATGTGGATATTAAAAAGAATGTCTTAGAAATAAAAGCTTGAATAAAATGATAAATAGGAAGAGTTGTCATATCTATATAGTTCCCGATAGGGAGACTCAGACTTGGGTTTACTTATAGTAGTGCTTTAGGTGCTTGATGTTCCAGCTATTACATATGGGTCTCCCATCGAGTGTAGTAAGGCTCTAAGCCCCTTGCCCAGGGATCCCGGTCACGACTTATGGTCCATTCCAATGTGGGTCGAGCTTCCCCGCTTTGTCTTCCTTGGTGTTCTGGAACACTTTCTGTAGCACTAGGTCGCCTTTCTTGAAGGTCGACAACTTTAATTTTTTGTTAAAGAATTTTTCAACCTATTGCCTTCTTTGTACCATTCGCACGTAGGCATTATTTCTTACTTTGTCGATTACCTCACGACCTACCAGTAGGTCATGATGATTGTCAGTAAGTTGGCAGAATTTGACCCTTGGGCTTCGTAACTAGGTTTCTATAGTACCACAACTTCGCCGTACGCCAGCGAGAATGGAGTTGCTTCGATTGCCATCCGAGGAGTTGTTCGATAAGACCACAGGACCCCAGACAGTTTCTCCACCCATCGGGACTTGTGGTCCTCCAGCTTCTTCTTCAGGGTGTTCATCAAGGTCTTGTTCGTAGACTCTGCCAGCCCATTGTCTTTAGGGTACTGATAAGCTCATTTTTCTACTCTCTTATCGCATTGTTTTTCTTTTCTTTTATGCATTTTAGCTTGTTTTCTTGAATAAACTGAGCATGAGTATATATTAGAGGGTATTATGCTTGTCATGGTAAGATTTCGCAGGTTTTAGGCCAAATCCAATGGAGAACCCGTACCGAAAGCAGTAGATGCTCAAAGAAACAGTCACTACTTCTTCCACCGATGTACTCTGTGCTAATGGAGCATGTCATTTGAAAGACCTTTGAATTATCTGTCCAATGCAACTGGAATCGGATCAATCGGAGTTCAGACGCAAAAGTTATGGCCAAAACCGTGAGACTGCGCAGAAGGGTCAAAAGTGGCGAAAATGGTCTCTGTTTCGACCGAAATGAAGGCTATCTCGGCCAAGACAGAAGCATCCATCTCGGCCGTGGCAAGACTTATCTCGGCCGAGACGCGTGATTTTGCAGCCCAAATTCGTACGAAAGAAAAGATTTGAAAGGAAAAGATACCATATCAAGATAGGGACGAATTTTGGAGCCAAGATACCATCCAAAGCCTCAACCCTACTTCTATATAAACTCTTGAATAGCTCAGAATTAATGACCTTCCCCCCTTTACAGTTTTTACACCTTTATTTTCTGTTTTCTTTAAGTTTTGTTAGAATTCATCTTTACTTTTTGTTAATGCAATCTTTATTTTTCCCTGTAATGCTTATTTTCAATATGTTAGGCTAGAACCCTAAACAGGTTCTAGGGTTTCTCCATCTGTGATGCATGTTTAGATTCAATTGTTCAAACCCTTAAAACTGGTTTAGCTCCTATGTTTTGTTTTAAGTCTATTCTCATCGAAGGATCGAGAGATGAAGATTGAGATAGGTTACAGTTATTAATCGAAGGACCGAGAGGTGAAGGTTAGTAATAGGAAGTTAGGATTTAATACTTTTGATTATCTGTCCGACCAAGAAGATTTCAATTGTAGGATTAATCTGAATTTTTATGAAATTAATTAACTTTGTGTGTTTGAGACCGAGAGGAGATAACCACTAGTTAGTAATTTAGGATTTAATTGCCCGACCAAGGAATTAATTCCACATTAATAGATTTTCCACCAAAAATATGTTCTCTGGGTTTGAATATTTGTTTCTTGCATGTTGATCAGATTGGTAGATTTCCCTAGAATCTGTGCTTTTTAATATTTATTTTAATCTCTTTAAATTAATTATTCTGAAAAACCCAAAAATCCCTGTTTTGAATTACTCAAACAAAAGTTCTGAAAACCATATTCAGTACATGAATCCCTTCATTTCCCTATCCCTGTGGGTTCGACAACCTTCGGGTACTTATAAATTTATTTGTCCTATGCTATAATTTGTATGCAGATTTAGCATCGATCAGGTACCTGGGTGTTGAAAGCACGAGCTTGATCCCGAACTTTTCACAAAATGCTTTGACTTTACCACTGGTGAATTGGGCTCCATTGACGGTCCAAATTTCTTTTAGGACGCCAAACCAGCACCTGATTTGAATCCACAAGAACTTGATGACTTCTACTTCCCCGGTTCTTCTTAGCGCTTCCGCCTCCACCCATTTTGTAAAGTAGTATGTGGCTATTAGGATGTACTCTTCTTGGGCAGTTCCTTTGGGTAGCTTGCCCACGATATCCATTCCCAGGACATGAAAGGTCAGGGAGTGATTGTTATGTGCAATGGCTTGGCACTTGCGTGAGAGGTGAACTCAAATCTCTGGCATCGATCGCACCTTTTTACAAATTCCCTTGCGTCGTTGCATAGGGTCGGCCAGTAGAATCTAGTGGAGATTATTTTATGGGCTAGAGATCGGCCTCACACATGGTTCCCACAATCCCCTTCATGAATTTTGTACAACACCCTGACTGCTTCAGGTCCGTTCATGCACTTAAACAAGGGTCATTCTAGGGACTTTCGGTATAAAGTATCATCCACCATAGTATATTTTACAGCTTAGCGTTCGAAGCGTATAGCTTCGTCTCTATCTTCTGGATTGGTTTCATTTTCTAGGAATAGTTGTATGGGTGTCATCCATGATTGTGTGTCTTCCGTGTTCACCGGTGCGAGCTCCATCTAGTTTGTGGCAATTAGGTGTTCGACCCAGGTTACTGGGATTGGCCTTTGAATTTAGGCAACGGTTGCGGTGGCAAGGCCGGCCAAGACATCGGCCATGTAGTTCTCTTCCCGGACCATGTACTTGTCGTTGCATTCCTGAAAGGCTTCTTTTAGCTTCTTCATGTCATCATGATAACACAACAAGCGAGGTTCCTTAACTGGATACTCCTCGTTCGTTTGATTAACCACTAGCTGCGAGTCGCTGAAGATCTCTACTCTTTTAGCCCTTAGTTCTTTTGCCAATATAGTACCTCTTATTAAGGCCTCATACTCGGCTTCGTTGTTGGTAGTGTTGAAATTTAAATTGATCGACCTTTGAAAGGTTTCATCCCAGGGACTGGATAGATGTAGTTCGGCTCCGTTGCCATTGGTATTGCTAGCTTCGTCTATGTATATGGTCCATGATTCTTCCGCAGTAGTTTTGTGGTCGAGGTGGGACACTTTGTGTTCCTCTTGGGTGTAGAGGTCTTTGGTGAATTCCGCTAGAACTTGGGACTTAATTGATGTCCTCGATCCATACTCAATGTCATACCCTCCTAGTTCCACGGCCCACTTGAGCAATCGGCCGGATAGACTTGGTCACAACCTTGATCGGATGCGATTCGAAGTAGGGTTTCAGCTTCCGAGCAGAGTTGATGAGTGCTAGTGTCAGCTTCTCCAAGGCTATTCTCCTAGTTTCGGGGTCCAGCTAGGCCTCGCCGGCATAGTGGATCGGATGTTGGACGGTCCCAACTTCCCTAATGAGTACCGATCCTACTACCTTTTCTGAGACGGAGAGGAACAACATGAGGATCTCCCCAATTTTAGATTTTGCTAGGACCATAGGTCTGGTGAGGTAGAGCTTCAACTCCTCCAGAGCCTTCGGGCATTCGTAGGTCCATTCAAACTTCTTGTCTTTTTTCAAGGTTTGGAAGAACGCTTAGGTTTTCTCAGAATACTTGGCCACGAACCTACTTAGAGCCGCAAGTCGGTCGGTGAGTCTTTGGACCTCCTTCGGGTTTCTAGGATGAGGTAGTTGATGGATCGCTCTGATTTGAGCACGATCTGCCTCGATCCCTCTTTTCATCACCATGTACCCCAGGAACTTGTCGGAAGATACTCTGAGCGCATACTTCGCTGTGTTGAGCTTCATATTATAATTTTCGGGGGATTCAAAGGCCTTACGCATGTGCGTTACGTGGTCTTCTGCTTTGAGGGATCTGACCAGCATATCATCAATATATACTTCCATGGTCCGCCCTATGAGATGCTCAAACATCTTCTTAACCAACCTTTGATAGGTCGAACTTGCGTTCTTGAGACCAAAGGGTTACCAAAATCTCAGAGAGGGAATACAATAATATGGGTTATTGTGGACCGTCTGACGAAATGTTCTAACTTCTTGCGGGTTCAAACGATATACAGTTCGGATAAGTTGTCACAGTTGTATGTGAGGAAAATAGTACAGTTACATGGAGTATGTATGACTATAACCTTAAATCAAGACTCCAGACTCACATCCAGATTATGGATGAGTGTTTAGAAATAATTGGGAACCCTTCTTAACTTTAGCATGACGTTTTGCCCACAAATAGATGGTCAGTCTAAAAGAACTATTCAAACCCTCAAAGGCATGTTGGGGACTGTTGTCGTAGATCAAAGAGGGAGTTGAAAGCCGATTTAAAAACTATTTAAGTTTGCTTATTACAACAATTATCAGACAACTGTAGATCTCTACTTTATTGGGATGAAGTGGTAGAATGAGGATTCTTAGGCCAGATGCTATTAACAAGATGATAGATATAGTTTGCCAGATAAATAAATGAATTAATGAGGCCCAGAGCAAACATAAATCGTATGATGACATGAGAATAGTTGAATTACAATTCAAATTTGGAGATAATGTCATTCTGATGGTCTCACCCTCGAAAGGAATCATAAAATTTAGTGTAAGGGGTATGCTTTGATCATGTTTCGTATGACCCTGTGAGATTCTTGAAAGAATAGACCGAATCGCCTAACAATTTGCTTTACCGCTATGTTTGGAAAACATGCATTACGGGTTTCATATATCACAACTGAGGAGATGCATGTATAAGCACGTAACAGAGAGATCAAAAGTAATTTTTAACAAAAAAAAGTCCACGAATTGAGAGATAAGCTTATACCATTGGTGAAAGTCTCATGGAATTATCATTGATAGGGAGAATGATGTGGGAGTTAGAAGAGAAAACAAAAAAGAAGTACCCCGAGTTGATCTGATCACCATTAAAATTTCAAGGGCGAAACTCTTTTAAGGATGGGTGATATAATATCCCTAAGTTTAATTAAGCTAATTAAATCTTAATTAGGGGTTAATTGAAAATTTAATTAGCAATTTATTTTAAATTTCTCGTTACTCAAATTCGAACCCCCATCATTGCATGCATGTCCATCTTGTGAGGACTATGTACCTATGGGTACGTTTTCAAGAACCCTAGGTGGCCATGTAGATGAATTAAGATTTCTTGTGTATTTAGGAAACATTTAAACTCGCAACTCACACCAGAATGCTTCGATTCTTTTGCCGAGCTAAGGTATTTTTGAGATTAATTTATGAGATTTTTAGAAATGATCAGATTGAGATTTGGAGGCCCGTGGAACATTTTATGATTTTTTGAAATATTAAGTTCGTTGCTAAAATGCATTATTTCCAAAAATTGTGGAATCGCACCAATGAATAGATTTCCTTATTTAGAACATTCTGGTGGATGACCGTTTTTCAAAAGGATCAATGCATGTCAAATTAGATTTTGTGTTTAATTTTAGAACTCTTCTTAAGGGTAACCGTATCACGATCTAACTATATATTTGTGATCCCATGTTATTGTGAACATTTCAGTACCTTTTGATAATCAAACTGTCGTCGTGTAACAGAGTTCTCACCGAAAACCTTCGTAGAGAGGTAAGCTTTCTATCTTGTTGTAAAACTCATTTTTGGTCGGTTAGTTTCAAGAGTTGAGCTTTGCATCGTGTTCCTCATCATTTTAAGAGGTTGGGTTTGAGTTAGGAGGAATTGAGTTGGCCAGATATGGTTGAGATTCCAGCTGTTGTTTTGCGCAAACCTGCAGTCGAGCTGCCGCATTCACCAACATCGGCCGCTGTGGTCAGTGTCAGTCAACACGCGAATGTTGTATGCATATACGTGCTTATTTTTGCTCCATTTTGATCCAATTAATTGTATCATCGATATATGAGCATGTATATTGATTATTATGCATTCCATGCATGTATATATGCAATTGGAATTGATTTCAAATGTCAGGAATTAATTAAATTAATTCATGCAATAATGAATACAAGATTGATTGTTTGGCATGCGATCGAATCCTTAATTGGATAATTTGCTCACCATAGACTGATTAACATGTATGATTATGTTTATGCGTGTCACATGCACACTTGATGTATGAGTATTGCATTTTGCGTTATTGGGTTTGTGTCAGTAAGTCAGTAAACAGTCAATCTTAAGACCTGAGAAATACATTAGCATTAGCTGCAACACTAATAATTAAACATAAACGATCAATCTAATTTGTTATACTCTCTTGTGTTTTTTATTGAAAGAAACACATTATAGCATATCAAGCCTTCAAACAAAAACTTGCTTACTTATGCTTAAACATTTGTAAGCTATCGAAGTAGGGATTATTTTCTATAAACTCAAATGGCTTTTGAGCTGTGAGCTTGGTTTTCTAAAAGCATGAAAATTATTTTTTATAAACTAATTGTCTATGCAAATTTTTTTTGTGATTTTTATCTTTTCCTCTGGTTAAACATGGTGGTTCTGAGAATTCTTGCTTGATATTCATACATTATCATTCATATTTGATATTCGGATGTTAGCATTCATGCTTAATATTTGTACGTTAGCATTAATATTTGATATTCATACATTAGCGTTCATACGTGATATTCAGACGTTAGCGACCACATTTGATATTTGGATGTTAGCATTCATTCTTGATATTTGAATGTAAACTTCATTGCACATGTTTGATATTGAGTCTCAATGAACAGTGATGAAAATATTTTGGATAAACATGGTCAAATGTTTTCTTAAAACCCCGGGAATTATCTGTGTGCTGCATAGCATTTATATTTATAATTGAATTATTTATGGGGCATGTTTCCACTGGATATGTTGTACTCACCCCCTTGCATTATATCTAAAATGCTCAGGTTAAAAGCATGGACGAGGAAGCGGCAATGTAGAGAATAGACTAAGCAAATAAGAGTGAGAGCCTGAGATATGCATCTTCATATGCATATATCCACTACATAACTTTCTGCTGCAATGAACCTCTGCAACCATTTTTTTCCCTTGTCTATAATAATCATTTGAGAAACCGTACTCTATTACTGAATTGTAATGTCATTGATTCTATTGTACAAGGTTGTGTCATCATTACAAACTCTTTGTTTAGGAAATGTTGTTGTTTTGCATGATTCGGGTGTATGGTTGTTCAATCGAGAATGCATTTCATCTTTAATTCAAGTGTTCCGCTGTTAAATCACCCAAACACCTGTAGCACGCCCCAAAGATCAAGGAAGGCAAGTTGGGAGCGTTACATTAATATAAGATATACTCATACAAATAGACATGAAGAATAAAGAGATAGAGATATATTGATTAAGATATATTAGATTGAGATATACACAAAATCTAATTATATTCCTTATATAATTCAACCATTATTACAACCCACATAAACTCAATAAGTATCCCCTCTAGTTTAGACAATTCAGTATCCCTTCTTAACCCCCCTGCTGTAGCTTTTGATTAGTTTTATCCGTTCTTTACCCCAAATTATGTAGTGTTTTAGTCTTTTGTTTTGTATTTATTTTTTTTACTTTAGAGAAGTCACAAAGTCAGAATTGACATCGCTCACTAAGTTTCTTATCCCATTTACTTTAATGCAATTTAATTTCTAGTTTTTAATCATGTCTACCTGATTCTCCAGTAGAATCTGGGGTTTGTAACAATTGTTCGGGATGCATGCTGAGGATTTATTGATTAACTCATTGTTGATGGTTTGTGATTCCTCTTTTATTTCTTAATTCTAAACTAATTGACGGACCTAGTGGTGAAAATTTCTTAGATGTCTAGCTATTGATTGAAGGAATGAGATGTGAAAATTGATACTGGCATTGTGAATGAATGATGTGATATGTACTGTCCAACCATGAGGTATTAGATTATAAGGATTAAAATTTGATGTTCATATTTTATTTATTAATTGATCTTCTTGAGACCGAGAGAAGATAGGCATGAGTTAGTAATTTAATTTATACTTGCCCGACTAAGGAGGAATATTAATTTTAGAAATCTCACATATTTTGTGAATATGATTGATTAGTTATTTACATGTTATCCAAGATAGGAGATCAGTCATAGTATCTATGTTTTGAATAATTCTTTTTAAATCTTTATTTTTTATTTCATGTTTATTTTCAATAATAAAATCTATTTTGAAATTGCTCAAACAATTTAATTGAAAACTATGTTTCAGTACATGAGTTATTTCATGACATCTTTCAATGTGGGTTCAACAATCGAGTTATAAATTTATTTGCCCATTGTCCTATAATTTAACAATTAGATTTGACAGTGATCAATGGTGAGCATTAAGATGCATGATAATACAGAACAATTCATTCGAGGTGTAGGATCTTTTGGTGCCTTTAAGGGTGTGTTTAAATCACTCGAGAAAGTTGTGGGCTGACATCTTAAATGATATAAGGAGGCCTTTAAAATCTTCAAGAAGTGGAAGGCAATGACTGTGAATCAATCAAGAAGGAAAGTGAAGAGGTTGCGAACTGACAATGACCTCTAGCATTGGTCAAAAGAGTTCAAAGTATACTGCTCGAAGGCGGGTATACTAAGGCACAAGATAGTGGTTCAAACACCTCAAAAGAATAGATTAACAAAGATGTACAATTGAACATTACTGTAAATGATAAGTGTATGTGGTTGAGTGCAAAGTCACCCAAGTCATTCTAGAGTGACTACCGCAACCTATTTGTAAATCGGTGCCCCTCAACTGCAGTAGGTTTTAAGACCTCAAAGAAATATGGTTGAATGATCATCCACATTTTAGCACTCATACTTTTGCATGTATCAATTTGTACGAGAATGTGTGATTTTACAAACTTTGTCTTTGAGTCAAGTTTCTTTCGGATGTGACTGTTGATTTGATTGATGTGTCAGCTAATAACTGGGTCAGCAGAGCTCTTACATGTTTGCATATCTTCCTTTTCATTGTTATCAATTCATCGTGAAATGTCAGCTCGTGCATTTTTTTACAGTTGGTCAGCTCTCTCTTCTGATTGTCTATTGTGGTTCTCTTCTCATAATTATCAGCTAGGGTAACATATTTTGACAATCTAAAAACGTGATCTTCTATTAGTTGATTCTTGAGCTTTTGTAGACTTCAGTCTTTCACAATGATTTTATTCTATTGCAGTTCTTAAACTTATACAATGTTTCTATTAGTTGACTCATAGTTTTCTATGATCATCAAAACTAGAATAATTCCTTAGGAATTTTAACACGGTAGTCGAACTATATATATATATATATCTAGATAGATAAAAATATAATGTACCTTGATGCTAGATAGCTAGAAGGACGTTGTAGCGTGCCCATACCGAAACATTTGAGGCTAAAACAATAACTATTTGAATTTTGGTATTATCAATTTGTAAAAATTACCAAAAAAATAAAGTGGGCTCTTCTCATTATTCCATAGGTTTAAACTTTAAATCAATGTGAAAGGTTATGTGTTGAGCTGCTAAACACTATAGATCAATGTGCAAGTATACATAGTCGAACAAGTAAAACAGTCAGTGAAACCAGAAATCGTACCAAAGAGAGTGTCCAATTAAGTTGTGCACACACTATTGCCTACAAATATTTTTGATTGTTAAGTCTTCTAACATGAACTTAAATAACGAAGACAAAATGGACATCAAAGTGCACAAACAAAACACACTATAAATCAAGAAAATCACTAAAGGAAGTAATTAATTGAAGGAAAATATATATTTGGTTGTGGGCGTTAAGTCTACCCTGTCACTCATGCTCAAGCATAACACTAACATCGAATATGACCATCAATCTTTGACATTTACTAAATGCAGCTTGTTGAGTCATTTAAATTATGTCTCAACACCCACAAAATCATATGTCTAAGCGTAGTGTAGATGAAAAACATGGTCATTCAAGACCAGGTTGTAAAAATGTGTATTAGCTATCATATGTCTATGCATAGCAAACACTCTAACCTCAAATTTCTCTTCCTACATTCGACCGTTGTTGGTCCCCGATTAGAGTGCTTTTATATGCAGCGGAAGTATTAATATGATTTTGCACTTATCTTACTAAGGTCTTGACTTAGCAAGTGTTTATCAAATGTGTTTAAGCTCGAATATTCGTTAAGTTAATTGCAGATTATACCACAACACTTGGTGTGTTGGATTTCAAGCATGCACATCTACACAATAGCGAATAAAAGCAGTAAAAGAGACACAAGGATTTAAAGTGTTTCGAACAACTATTCTACGTCCACTCTTGAGTCCTCCGACTGAAATTTCACTTAAAGATTGAGTACAAGGTCAGACGTGATCTCTAACATTGAGCAGCTCCTCCGTCTGGTCAGCGCGCACCTTCAAGCACCTCGGTCTTCAATCTTCAACTTGTCGCTCCGTAGAATGAGGAAAAACCTCCCTTCTCCTTGGACGTTGACTGTTGGGAGTTTTATAGTTCTTTCCAGAACCTTGCCTTGTGTTGGCGATGCCCGTAAGAATCACGCTTGCGTGACTGGTAGATTCTTTCTAGGATTAGAAAGAATCCCAATATCAAGCTCAGAAGTTGCACTTCAGAGAAAAGCTTTAATCACGTACTAGCTAAGTTGAGTTTGCGTAGTGTAGAGAGTGTTTTGATCTTCTCTGGCTTTCTCTGTGAATGTTAATTTTCACGAACCTTTGAATGAACATTGGATGACACCAATTTATAGGTAAAGATTCAAACAACTGTTTGAATCTTATCCGTTAGACTCAAAAGCATTGCTCGCCTATCTGCGTTCTTCCTTTTTCTACAGTGGTCAGAGACTCTTCAACTCTTCTCATCCCGGATTGGCGTAGCTTCTATCAGTAACTGTCTTTGTCAAAACGGATCTTTTTCTTTAAACTTGAAACCTCCATTGTGTCTGATGATTGTTCTATTCTCTGATTCGTCAGGTTTCCTTGTGATCTGGATCCTTTTGATTTACGACTCTGATATTTCTCTTGATTGTCGTAGAGCGTTTGCTGGCGGTCGGCATCCTGCTAGCTTCTCACCAGTATTTGTTAAGATCTTTCTATTCTGCTGGAGCTATGTTTTCAGCATTCTTGAGTGCATTTAGCATTCCACCTTATTTGCTTGCCGTCACTTCTCTTCTTCAGCGATCTTCAGCAATCATCAAATATGCTGATTCCTTCAGCATTTTGATTCTTCTTCTTCTCTAGTTCTATTATAACTGGAGTATATATTTCCTATACAGGACTTTTACATTTGACTTGATACTAAGTTGCTAGAAACTAGATCCCCTATTGCTTGGCTTGAGCTTTGATGCACCAAAACATAATCACAAAAACAAATACAACTAAAGGGTTTATTATTTCTAACAATATTCCTAACAATTTCCCCCTTTTTGGTGCGATCAAAGCCTTAATCCTGAATTTTGATACTAACTGATCATGGGAAAGCTGATTACTGACATTACAAAAAAAAAATTCTATCAAGTCTATTCACAACATCTCAACTCCCGTAGATTCAATATGATTTCTAAATGTTCCCCCTAAAAATATCAAGGGTATTGCATGATTATTCAATTTGTAACAAGTAAATGACTATCAAACCTTTTATCAGATAAGCATGTATCACATTCACACATTTTTATCAAGCAATCACACAAGAACATATCACACACAACATCAATCCACGCAGTTTGTTGATTACACTAAGTGTGTTATTCCAGCTAGTTCAATTAGATCAACGTTGAACAATAAAATGTTGTCTTCAACCTGGGTTAGTTTCCATTAGTAATATCAAAAACAAATTTGTTTTTCGACTTAGAAGACTCGTAAGGGTAAGAGAGATATTACTTCTTGGTTGTTGAGGAGTCTGAATCAACAACGTTCTTGACACCTGAGGAACTGGCGGTGGTCTTCTTCACATTCTTCAGAACCTCGACTGTCACCTACATGAAGTTATCCACTACGGCTTCTCTTTCTTGTATTTTGACTCTCTCCTTTTCTTCGATACTTCTTTGCTCTTCTCTTTCTTCTTCTTCTCGTTCTCTTCTTAGATCCTCTTCCTGTTTTCTTCGAGCTTCAAGGCGACGAAATTTGTCTTCTTGTTCCTTTCGTCTTTCTGCTTCCTCTGCTAGTCTCTTTTCTTCCCCCTATTTGATCGTAGCAAAAAGTCCTGTGGAGAAGGTTTCAAAGTCATCGTGCAGAGTAGCACACATTTTGTCCCTCGCCTCAATCATCTAATTTGTCACTTCTGTACGCACGATTGGTACAAGTTTCTCTCCAATACTTCTTCCTACCATGGTGTGAATCAATTGCTGGAGGTCCCTCTGATAAGTGTTGGAGCTCAAGGGCTCAATTGTCATGACTTGGGATGCCTCGGAAAGCACTAATTAGTTCCGGCCAATAGGCATGAGGGCAATGGTAGCCAGTGCTTGAGATGAAGTGGATGGTAGATCAGCATGTGTTGCTATGACAGGTTCATTCTCCCTTCCATCTTCTTCTTCAGTTGTGATGGGAGAAGGAGGCCAAAAGCAGTCCATTCTGGATGACTTGTTGGCTAATTGTGTAAGAACCTTTTCTTTGAACACCGACATCTTTCTCATATCATCTTCTCCCTTTCGTGCGACCTGTTCTTCTGCTAGTTTTCTTTTCAATTCCTCAGTTGCGGCCATCTGTCTTCGTGTGGCTGGAGATTTGAAGTGTTGAGTGAGTGGTGGGGAATCCTCTGCACCATACTAGGATGCTGGCAATGAGTGATCTCTCATGAGTGCTCTGTGTGCCTTAATCTTCTTCAATCTGGCAGCTACCTACTTCTCCGTATACTGTCTTTTGGATGTCTGTTTCATCCAGTCGTCTGCCCATTCCTCTTCACTCCTCTAGTAGTTAAGACCCATCCTGGCCATCATAATAGTGCGGTCCTCATAGTGTAGTTCATGAGTGGTAAAGTCGAAAAATTGCCATCTCCAGAACTCTATTCTCAACCATTCAAGATCGGAAGACTCGCCCAGTATTCTGTAGGATATGAGTTGTCAACTTCGGCATCAACTTGAGCTTCGATAAAGATACAAATATCTTTTGCCCATGAGATGAGATCATCATTCTTCACATCTCTTATTGTGACAGGAGGACACCACTTAGCAATCATTTTGGCTTTGAAGTTCCTGTCAGGTAATCCTTCCATGGACAGTCTAAGAGTTTCTCCTCTAAATATGGATTCACCATTTGCAAGTAGTGTACTTCCTGTGGCAACTCCCGTGGTCCCTGCATTCTCCTCATCATCAAAACTAGGGACATCACTAAATGATATACCTGACACTTAAGGATAACTAGGAATTGGGATACGTCTCTGCCATAGTGACTCCATAGTCCTTTCGAGCACATTTGTAGTATCTACTTCTGAATTCCATCCTGGAACTGTAGATGGATCCATTCCCAACACTCACAAATACTGTTCATTCCTTGCCCGCACGCTTGCAGTGAGATTCGCTTGCATTCTTGCTCGGGTTTCAACATTCAAGGAGGTAGTAGCTTCTGCTTCCGTAAGTGTCTCATCAGCAATGTTCTCAGTGATCTCCATCGTTCCTGCTTTAGTGATGAGTTGCTGAACATCTACTTCTATATCTACCTCGTGGTTTGTTGTACCCTCATCTTCTGTCATGTCATGGTTAGCAGTCCTCTCATCTGCTGTCTTGTCTTCAGTTGAGATCTGGTTTCCCTCCTTCACCAGATCGATCTCTGCCATAATTCTAACAACTCGGCTTTCATCTCGCGCAACCAGTTTTTCAACTTCACTCACTCTCTCAACAACATAAATTCTTCATCTTGCGCAACAGTCTGTGACACAATTCCTTCATCATTGACTTCAGCACTTACGCATCCCCCTTGAGTGGTGGTGGGCTGAATGATCACGGTAGCAGAACTCCTTTCTCCTTGCGCAGGAGTCTGTGACTTCCTTGATTATTTAAATGCTTCTTTCGATTGCGTTCTCTCAAAATCAGCATATGTTATAACATCAGGATTTTCAAATATTTCTTCAACAAACCTAACCTAGGTTTTCCCTTTTCTATATTGTGCCTTCTCGACGTCTCTTCAGGTGATGTGACCTGTTTCATCACCAGTTAGGGTCTAGGCATTGCGCTTGGCGTAGATTGCCATGACTTGCTCATACTGAGCATCCCTCTGCTTGAGAGTCATCTGCAGCTTGAATTTGTCAAAATCCTTTTGTGCGCGTGCCCTTTTGAGCGCTTTCTGCTATCGCCTCTTCTTTTGCGACTCTTTCTCATCGGAGAATTCAAGTCTTCTCTTTGCATCTTTGGAGGCTATCACTATTGGCTCTGCCTCACTCTCCTGAATGACATCGGGTATCGGTAGAGATGTGTCTACCTCTGGCACGGTTATTTTTATGGTTGTACATTAAAATTGATCATGCTTGCCCTTCTTCTTAGCTTGCTCCTCATCACCTACTGGCTTTCTTCTCTTCTGTTGAGGGCTCCTTTGTTTGCGCTTCCTTTTCATAATGATTAGCTCAGGAGGTTGACCGGTTACTAGCTATGTGATGTCGACTAGGCTTTCAAATTCTTCAAACAGGGCATTCTGTTCTGCTTTCCTTCTTTCTTCTTCAACTTCTTTTTCAGTAAGCGGAACAGCAGTTGGCATTATAGCATGTCTCTGGTAAGGATCTCCTTCATTGAAGACTGGATCATCAGGGTTGACATTGCTTTTTCCCTTCGGAATCAATGGTTCCTTGAAGTTCTTCGGCAGTTGATGTTTCCTGGTTGGTGGAATGTAGTCAGAATATATCAAATCCTCACCACGACAACGCTTACCCTCTGGTATGATTCCTTCTAGAAAGTGATTGATCTTGAGTCTAAAACCTACATCCTGAGAGAATGTATGATCTGTCTTCATGTTCTTGTTCTTGTACACATGCGCTCGCCATTTGGTGTATATGAACTTCGCCCAATTTCCACGGACTTGATCTTCAATTGCCTTCATAACCGCAAACTTCTTTGCACTAAATTCTGACAGTGAACCAATCTCTCCTACTAGCATTCTTATGACAATCTGGGCTAGGCTCTTCATTGGTTCCTCAAGTGACCTCAGGGGTGCTGCTATCTTCCAAGAATCTTTGAAGATGTCTGTTTTCCACCTTAGCCATCTCTTCTGCATCTCGGCTTTGTCGTTAATTTTGTAGTTGGCTACATCTTCTCCGTCTCCTCGCAGGCCATACTTGTTTTGTAATACTTCTGGGCTCACAACAATTTTTTGTGCCCAAAACACTTGTAGTGAAGAACTCTTCACTTTCATCAACCACTGCGTGAGAAAAGAACTCTGCAACTATGTGAGGACGAAATTTCTTAGGTTCCTGATGCGGCTAAAAGTTCAATCAAATTATACTCCTAGCTACTCAAGAATAAAATTTGTCAAATCCAGGTCCTTCTTCTCTTCGCCCGCTAGATTACTGGGATACTATAGCAAAGTCTAATAGCTAGGTAACAATAAAATCGTTGAGTAATTTCTATCGATCTAGGCAATCAATTTAAACCTATGCTAACAACATATAACAAGTAATGAATTAAACCTACAACCAATTTTAAGTCTCAAAACAATCATTAAATTCTCTCCACACATTGGTAAACCAAGACAAACAAATACTCAAATGAGGTAGATAGGATGTTGAAATAAACGTAGATGTAATCCAATTAGGTTAATCATTGATGTAAACACATTTTAATCCTTAGGAGATTGAGCAATCGACCCTACACTCGTTAACCCCTTATCACGGTGAGCTAACGGTTGATGATGCTAAGACTTGCAAACAGCTACGTTATTAAGCCCTAGACCACTCCAAATAGAACGTCAATTATTGCCCTACGACCTAGCACCGCA